>JAPQWV010000925.1:40000-45000 GCA_027422505.1 Craterostigma plantagineum
ATTTTTTGTTTCCTGCTCACGCGAGCCCATATCCTTGCTTTTCTATCAATCTCTAATTCTGATCTTCCTCCCCAATCTGATATTATAGTGCCGGTATAGACCGAAATTCCGTTATGGTCCAATTCTGACCGGTAATAAATACCGGGGCTTTGTAGTATTTGATTGATCACAATTCTATATATTCCATTTACTATAAAAGTTCCTAGGGAATTCATTAGAGGAATGTTTCCAATCAAAATAGTTTGTTCTTGCATATCCCTACTGGTTTTCCAAATTAATCCCGCGGATACATACAATTCGGAAGAATATGTGAGTAAGTCATACACAGCATTTCTTTCCTTTAGCAATGGTTCGACCAATTGATATCTTTCCACAAATAATTGAAATTCTATTTCATGATCTGTATCTTCAATTTTTGGAAACTTAGAAAGTTCTTCTGTCAAACCCTGATCAATGAATCTACAAAATCCTTCAAATTGGATCTGATTCAATCCAGGTATTGTAGACATTGCGTCATTTACATCCCCGAGCATTTTGAATTTCCCATTTCTAAAAAAATCCCACTTAGTAAGTACATTCTTGATTGAATTAGATCGACGATGTAGCACTGAGGGAATTTCGATTTTTTTTTTACTGAATTACATTAAATTTTACCCAACTCCATATTTGGACTAAAATGTATGAACTACGTATGAACGGAGGAATACAGAGAATAAATTGGAAGTTGCAATCTAAATGGAAAGAAATTTAGAAAACCGTCCTATAAACAGAATTCTGTCACTTAGACTTATTAAAGTCATAGGATTTGCTATCGAATAGAAAAACAAAAATCAAATGATTTTAATTATACCATTATTATGATATTATATATTTGATATAATATTAAATATTTGATTTGGTTACATATTTGAATTTGATAAAAAAAAAATGGATTCGGTATTGGGGAGATAAAGACAAAGACCCAAAAATGAGAAACAATATAGAATCCATTTTTTAGCACTTAACCGTCTTTATGGTATGTTAGGGATTTCGTTGTTAAAAAAAAAAAGATTCGCAGAGAAGAGAGATATTTGTACTTTCAACTGATTTTTTTTGAGTACAATATACAAAATATCATTTGAGGTGTATTGTATAACAAGAGGTGCATTTATTAAACAAGTATCCAGATAGTTAGAATATCCGACTTCTCTTTTATTGCCGGTTCTATTCGGGACAGCCGGGGTCGTGCTTTATCAAAAGTTCTATTCAATCCAAAATTGAAGTGAAGTAAGAAAATTTGATGATAATTCCCTATCGACAACATATCTAAAAAATAAATATATGTGTAACAATTTATGTTCTGGGGTTTACATATACTCATATATTTTGTTATAATTGAAATTGAGAAGTATTTTGTGATTGAAAAAAATCAATACAGATTAGTTCTGTCTCAATTTGTATTTTCTTATGTCATTAGGAAAACACAATTTCAGATTCAAATCGCCAAACCGTTCATGAATTCAATAGTTAATGGTTCAAATTTGTCGACTGAAAATTCACATTTTATTTTTTATAGAAAAGCGAGAGAATATTTTTAGCATTGTCGAGTTTCAGATATGATCCAATCAATGAAGGGATGGATCAAATCCAAAGGGGTGTTTCTGTTAGGAAAAGTTTTAAGGAAAATAAACGGGAGTCAAAATAAAATGCCAAGTACAATAAAAATTCAGTAATCCGGGAAAATTTTCCTCCATTTTGGATCATTTTGGCGGCATGGCCGAGTGGTAAGGCGGGGGACTGCAAATCCTTTTTCCCCAGTTCAAATCCGGGTGTCGCCTGATCAACAAAAAACTCGAACTCTCTTCTTCTCTTCTGTTCTGCTGATCTAACTGGCAGAATTCTTCCCTAGTAGAACCAGAGGAAACAAACTGTTGAGAATTCTAAGCATGTGGTCTAAAGTTTTTTCTAAAAAAAAACTTCTGAATTCTCTTTCGCATCTAGGATTCAAAGAAATATTGGGTAGAGGGGCTATCAAGACTTTACGACTGCGTTCTATTTCTAAGGGAGTGTCTAATGACTATTAATTTAATTGAATCGGATTGGAGAGCTTGATAGTAAATCTGATTCAATTAATAGTTTTGGAAAGGGGCGGAAGTTTCTTTACATACGACGGACTCGCGAGAATCTTTGAGCGTTCAGGTATCTAATCAATATTAGATTAAATGGATAATTGACCTTTCTAGAAAAAAGAAGGAAAAAGACAGAATTTCTTTTCGGCAACCCCTAGGAAAACTCCCTGTTTCACAGGAATAATTGGGAAAAGGAGTACCAATTCTATCAAATGTAGAAATATAGGTCTATAATAGATAGTGATTTCTCTTTTTTAGTGATTTCTCCTTTCCGATTTTTACTTATCCTTTTTAATTTTGACTTCTCAAGGTCAACAAAATCAAAAAAGAATAGGCCTTTTTATTCTCATTGTTAATTGTTTCATGTTGCCATTCCTTTGGGATGTTACTACGTATTTTGTTCTTGTGTTTAATCTTTCCCGATTAGAAATCATAATTGATTTATTGGATTGGTTTATTAACGGTGTTCGGTCAGAATCCTTTTTTGACTCTCCGCCATTGATTCCACTATTATTAGTAAGGAATAATGGAATAATTCCTTCGTATTTATAGAGATAGGGGACATAATTCACATGGATATAGTAAGTCTCGCTTGGGCTGCTTTAATGGTAGTGTTTACATTTTCCCTTTCACTGGTAGTGTGGGGAAGAAGTGGACTCTAGAAGTACTACTAATTTAATTGAGTTGAGGAGTCAAACCGTATCAATTGTTTTATAGATGGTTATGCGACACGCTTTGAACTATTTCAAATAAAAAAATCTCGATTTCGAATACCGTTGAATTCCAATAGAGTAATCTACGATATGAATCATATCATACTCTGTCAATCAAAGAGATATTACAGCGACTCCTAGGTTTCTATTTCGACAAGAAAGGGATTAAGAGGGTTATAAATTTATTACAACCAAAAATTCTTTCTAAATTTGCTATTGCAATCACTGGAATGGGCTCTTACTATCTTTATAGATAGATACGTAGGAAGACTGGACCCTTTAATTTTTATTTCTTTCTTTACTGTTCAACGAAAAAGTCGTTTTGGTAAGTGTATACGCATTTTCTATGAGAAATGAGAAAATGAGATAAAGATAGTGGTTGTCTAACGAAAGACTATGCAACAATAAGATCTTGCCTTGGGCGAGTTACGTATTGGACATTTTCCGCCTGGTTTCTAATTTTAGAAAGTCTATTTATGCTTTATCGACTTATTGATCGGAACAAATAGATATAGCAAATTGGGGGTTATGTCAATTCCATACAATATATAGAATTCATATACATAGAAATATGAAAAGAATAGTCTAGATAGGCTAAGAGTTTATAGACTAAAAGATAGATAGTATGTATGGTAAGAAAGATTCATCTATTTCTTTCTTACCATACATACTATCTCTTAGAATACTTAGAATACTGCCGATTCTAGTCTGCTCATTTCATTTAAGTTAAAACGAAAAATTGGAATCCTTTTAATTGGACTTAGCAAACTCTTGATAAGAACTCAGAAGGAACGTTTCATTCAAATGAATTTGAAAATTCAATTGAATTAATCATTTTGACTGACTGTTTTTACGTAAATGATAAGTAGAAAAGCGGTAGGAACTAGAATGAATAATGCAGTAGCAATAAATGCAAGAATATTTACTTCCATAATCTCATCGGTTTTTTTACTTCGTAATAACTCGGGATTTAATCCCCTTGAGATGAAAAATCTTTCGTCTGTAAATTCAATGACTGAATTACCGCTCGATGCTATTGAATCGGATCAATATCATGAATAACAATATCTGATCTATAAAATTAATTCGTCGTCGAGACTTCAATAGTATAACATAGGAAATTCTTTTATCCATACCAATCCAAATTAGGATTCCTGACTCAATCCAAAATTCTTTTCGTTATTATCCATTTCCTTATTTTTTTTTTCACCTACCTTGTGCCTTCCTTGTACAATCATCTGATGAAGGATCGTCAGATTGCCTTTCCATTTCGATTAGTCACATAGTTACAAACCTAAACATAAACAAACAATAAAAGCGAAATGGAAAAATAGGAAAGAAATGAAAATGAAAGTATGCCCCCCGACACCCTTTACTATGAACTAGTAAAGGGAAAAATGAATTGATGCAGTTATTGGATATTGGATCCGTCGGGACTGGCGGGGCTCGAACCCGCAGCTTCCGCCTTGACAGGGCGGTGCTCTGACCAATTGAACTACAATCCCAGGGAAATAAGGGATCTAGCAGAAAATTTGATTATTTTTTTTCTTCATGTGGGGTATTTCTAAAAGATAAGGGATCTCCCAATAGATTGGCAAATTATTGGGCCGAGCTGGATTTGAACCAGCGTAGACATATTGCCAACGAATTTACAGTCCGTCCCCATTAACCACTCGGGCATCGACCCAGGAAGAATAAATTTGAGGCTTATTGGTAATCCATGATCAACTTCCTTTCGTAGTACCCTACCCCCAGGGGAATTCGAATCCCCGCTGCCTCCTTGAAAGAGAGATGTCCTAAACCGCTAGACGATGGGGGCCGACTTGCCCAACCGCCCTCATACTATCATCATAGTATGATCAATTTTTTGAAATTGTCAATATAACGGAATGATTAGATCTGAGGGATCTTTCTGTTTTTCAGAATTGTATAGAATTTTTGGTTTGGATTCATCATTCATGAATGATTCATTAGAATCGACATTTTCTATCTAAATCTACTAAAATAGATCTAGTAAGCGGGATCAAGAAGTTATCAAAATTTGAGCTAAGACTTTAGTCCAATATAATCTCTTTATCACATGATTTGATGAAATCTCTTGAAATTTGTTTATGTCGAATTGGCAAGTGTACATGTCTGTTATGTATAAATCAAGTGAATTTTATTTTGATAGAGATCA
>JAPQWV010000925.1:75000-80000 GCA_027422505.1 Craterostigma plantagineum
TGTACACTTGCCAATTCGACATAAACAAATTTCAAGAGATTTCATCAAATCATGTGATAAAGAGATTATATTGGACTAAAGTCTTAGCTCAAATTTTGATAACTTCTTGATCCCGCTTACTAGATCTATTTTAGTAGATTTAGATAGAAAATGTCGATTCTAATGAATCATTCATGAATGATGAATCCAAACCAAAAATTCTATACAATTCTGAAAAACAGAAAGATCCCTCAGATCTAATCATTCCGTTATATTGACAATTTCAAAAAATTGATCATACTATGATGATAGTATGAGGGCGGTTGGGCAAGTCGGCCCCCATCGTCTAGCGGTTTAGGACATCTCTCTTTCAAGGAGGCAGCGGGGATTCGAATTCCCCTGGGGGTAGGGTACTACGAAAGGAAGTTGATCATGGATTACCAATAAGCCTCAAATTTATTCTTCCTGGGTCGATGCCCGAGTGGTTAATGGGGACGGACTGTAAATTCGTTGGCAATATGTCTACGCTGGTTCAAATCCAGCTCGGCCCAATAATTTGCCAATCTATTGGGAGATCCCTTATCTTTTAGAAATACCCCACATGAAGAAAAAAAATAATCAAATTTTCTGCTAGATCCCTTATTTCCCTGGGATTGTAGTTCAATTGGTCAGAGCACCGCCCTGTCAAGGCGGAAGCTGCGGGTTCGAGCCCCGCCAGTCCCGACGGATCCAATATCCAATAACTGCATCAATTCATTTTTCCCTTTACTAGTTCATAGTAAAGGGTGTCGGGGGGCATACTTTCATTTTCATTTCTTTCCTATTTTTCCATTTCGCTTTTATTGTTTGTTTATGTTTAGGTTTGTAACTATGTGACTAATCGAAATGGAAAGGCAATCTGACGATCCTTCATCAGATGATTGTACAAGGAAGGCACAAGGTAGGTGAAAAAAAAAATAAGGAAATGGATAATAACGAAAAGAATTTTGGATTGAGTCAGGAATCCTAATTTGGATTGGTATGGATAAAAGAATTTCCTATGTTATACTATTGAAGTCTCGACGACGAATTAATTTTATAGATCAGATATTGTTATTCATGATATTGATCCGATTCAATAGCATCGAGCGGTAATTCAGTCATTGAATTTACAGACGAAAGATTTTTCATCTCAAGGGGATTAAATCCCGAGTTATTACGAAGTAAAAAAACCGATGAGATTATGGAAGTAAATATTCTTGCATTTATTGCTACTGCATTATTCATTCTAGTTCCTACCGCTTTTCTACTTATCATTTACGTAAAAACAGTCAGTCAAAATGATTAATTCAATTGAATTTTCAAATTCATTTGAATGAAACGTTCCTTCTGAGTTCTTATCAAGAGTTTGCTAAGTCCAATTAAAAGGATTCCAATTTTTCGTTTTAACTTAAATGAAATGAGCAGACTAGAATCGGCAGTATTCTAAGTATTCTAAGAGATAGTATGTATGGTAAGAAAGAAATAGATGAATCTTTCTTACCATACATACTATCTATCTTTTAGTCTATAAACTCTTAGCCTATCTAGACTATTCTTTTCATATTTCTATGTATATGAATTCTATATATTGTATGGAATTGACATAACCCCCAATTTGCTATATCTATTTGTTCCGATCAATAAGTCGATAAAGCATAAATAGACTTTCTAAAATTAGAAACCAGGCGGAAAATGTCCAATACGTAACTCGCCCAAGGCAAGATCTTATTGTTGCATAGTCTTTCGTTAGACAACCACTATCTTTATCTCATTTTCTCATTTCTCATAGAAAATGCGTATACACTTACCAAAACGACTTTTTCGTTGAACAGTAAAGAAAGAAATAAAAATTAAAGGGTCCAGTCTTCCTACGTATCTATCTATAAAGATAGTAAGAGCCCATTCCAGTGATTGCAATAGCAAATTTAGAAAGAATTTTTGGTTGTAATAAATTTATAACCCTCTTAATCCCTTTCTTGTCGAAATAGAAACCTAGGAGTCGCTGTAATATCTCTTTGATTGACAGAGTATGATATGATTCATATCGTAGATTACTCTATTGGAATTCAACGGTATTCGAAATCGAGATTTTTTTATTTGAAATAGTTCAAAGCGTGTCGCATAACCATCTATAAAACAATTGATACGGTTTGACTCCTCAACTCAATTAAATTAGTAGTACTTCTAGAGTCCACTTCTTCCCCACACTACCAGTGAAAGGGAAAATGTAAACACTACCATTAAAGCAGCCCAAGCGAGACTTACTATATCCATGTGAATTATGTCCCCTATCTCTATAAATACGAAGGAATTATTCCATTATTCCTTACTAATAATAGTGGAATCAATGGCGGAGAGTCAAAAAAGGATTCTGACCGAACACCGTTAATAAACCAATCCAATAAATCAATTATGATTTCTAATCGGGAAAGATTAAACACAAGAACAAAATACGTAGTAACATCCCAAAGGAATGGCAACATGAAACAATTAACAATGAGAATAAAAAGGCCTATTCTTTTTTGATTTTGTTGACCTTGAGAAGTCAAAATTAAAAAGGATAAGTAAAAATCGGAAAGGAGAAATCACTAAAAAAGAGAAATCACTATCTATTATAGACCTATATTTCTACATTTGATAGAATTGGTACTCCTTTTCCCAATTATTCCTGTGAAACAGGGAGTTTTCCTAGGGGTTGCCGAAAAGAAATTCTGTCTTTTTCCTTCTTTTTTCTAGAAAGGTCAATTATCCATTTAATCTAATATTGATTAGATACCTGAACGCTCAAAGATTCTCGCGAGTCCGTCGTATGTAAAGAAACTTCCGCCCCTTTCCAAAACTATTAATTGAATCAGATTTACTATCAAGCTCTCCAATCCGATTCAATTAAATTAATAGTCATTAGACACTCCCTTAGAAATAGAACGCAGTCGTAAAGTCTTGATAGCCCCTCTACCCAATATTTCTTTGAATCCTAGATGCGAAAGAGAATTCAGAAGTTTTTTTTTAGAAAAAACTTTAGACCACATGCTTAGAATTCTCAACAGTTTGTTTCCTCTGGTTCTACTAGGGAAGAATTCTGCCAGTTAGATCAGCAGAACAGAAGAGAAGAAGAGAGTTCGAGTTTTTTGTTGATCAGGCGACACCCGGATTTGAACTGGGGAAAAAGGATTTGCAGTCCCCCGCCTTACCACTCGGCCATGCCGCCAAAATGATCCAAAATGGAGGAAAATTTTCCCGGATTACTGAATTTTTATTGTACTTGGCATTTTATTTTGACTCCCGTTTATTTTCCTTAAAACTTTTCCTAACAGAAACACCCCTTTGGATTTGATCCATCCCTTCATTGATTGGATCATATCTGAAACTCGACAATGCTAAAAATATTCTCTCGCTTTTCTATAAAAAATAAAATGTGAATTTTCAGTCGACAAATTTGAACCATTAACTATTGAATTCATGAACGGTTTGGCGATTTGAATCTGAAATTGTGTTTTCCTAATGACATAAGAAAATACAAATTGAGACAGAACTAATCTGTATTGATTTTTTTCAATCACAAAATACTTCTCAATTTCAATTATAACAAAATATATGAGTATATGTAAACCCCAGAACATAAATTGTTACACATATATTTATTTTTTAGATATGTTGTCGATAGGGAATTATCATCAAATTTTCTTACTTCACTTCAATTTTGGATTGAATAGAACTTTTGATAAAGCACGACCCCGGCTGTCCCGAATAGAACCGGCAATAAAAGAGAAGTCGGATATTCTAACTATCTGGATACTTGTTTAATAAATGCACCTCTTGTTATACAATACACCTCAAATGATATTTTGTATATTGTACTCAAAAAAAATCAGTTGAAAGTACAAATATCTCTCTTCTCTGCGAATCTTTTTTTTTTTAACAACGAAATCCCTAACATACCATAAAGACGGTTAAGTGCTAAAAAATGGATTCTATATTGTTTCTCATTTTTGGGTCTTTGTCTTTATCTCCCCAATACCGAATCCATTTTTTTTTTATCAAATTCAAATATGTAACCAAATCAAATATTTAATATTATATCAAATATATAATATCATAATAATGGTATAATTAAAATCATTTGATTTTTGTTTTTCTATTCGATAGCAAATCCTATGACTTTAATAAGTCTAAGTGACAGAATTCTGTTTATAGGACGGTTTTCTAAATTTCTTTCCATTTAGATTGCAACTTCCAATTTATTCTCTGTATTCCTCCGTTCATACGTAGTTCATACATTTTAGTCCAAATATGGAGTTGGGTAAAATTTAATGTAATTCAGTAAAAAAAAAATCGAAATTCCCTCAGTGCTACATCGTCGATCTAATTCAATCAAGAATGTACTTACTAAGTGGGATTTTTTTAGAAATGGGAAATTCAAAATGCTCGGGGATGTAAATGACGCAATGTCTACAATACCTGGATTGAATCAGATCCAATTTGAAGGATTTTGTAGATTCATTGATCAGGGTTTGACAGAAGAACTTTCTAAGTTTCCAAAAATTGAAGATACAGATCATGAAATAGAATTTCAATTATTTGTGGAAAGATATCAATTGGTCGAACCATTGCTAAAGGAAAGAAATGCTGTGTATGACTTACTCACATATTCTTCCGAATTGTATGTATCCGCGGGATTAATTTGGAAAACCAGTAGGGATATGCAAGAACAAACTATTTTGATTGGAAACATTCCTCTAATGAATTCCCTAGGAACTTTTATAGTAAATGGAATATATAGAATTGTGATCAATCAAATACTACAAAGCCCCGGTATTTATTACCGGTCAGAATTGGACCATAACGGAATTTCGGTCTATACCGGCACTATAATATCAGATTGGGGAGGAAGATCAGAATTAGAGATTGATAGAAAAGCAAGGATATGGGCTCGCGTGAGCAGGAAACAAAAAATATCTATTTTAGTTCTATCATCAGCTATGGGTTCGAATCTAAGGGAA
>JAPQWV010000925.1:87500-102500 GCA_027422505.1 Craterostigma plantagineum
ATTTCGACGATCCTCGATACAGAAGAAAGAGTTCGGGCATTACTAAATATGGGACTCTAGAAATGCATTCAATCGGCACAAACGAAGATTTGATTGAGTATCGAGGAGGCAAGGAATTTAGGCCAAAATACCAAATGAAAGTCGATCGGTTTTTTTTCATTCCCGAGGAAGTGCATATCTTAACCGGATCTTCTTCCATAATGGTACGGAACAATAGTATCATTGGGGTAGATACACAAATTACTTTAAATATAAGAAGCCGAGTAGGCGGGTTGGTCCGAGTTGAGAGAAAAAAAAAAAGAATTGAACTGAAAATATTTTCTGGAGATATCCATTTTCCTGGAGAGACAGATAAGATATCCCGACATAGTGGCGTTTTAATACCACCCGAAACAGCAAAACAAAAGTCCAAGGAATCCAAAAAATGGAAAAATTGGATCTATGTTCAACGGATCACACCTAGCAAGAAAAAGTATTTTGTTTTGGTTCGGCCTGTCGTTACATATGAAATAACGGACGGTATAACTTTAGCAACGCTTTTCCCCCCCGATCTCTTGCAGGAAAGGGATAATGTGCAACTTCGAATTGTCAATTATATCCTTTATGGAAATGGTAAACCTATTCGAGGAATTTCGGATACAAATATTCATATTCAATTAGTTCGGACTTGTGTAGTATTGAATTGGGACCAAGACAGAAAAAGTTTTTCTAGTCAAGAAGCCCGTGCTTCCTTTGTTGAAATAGGAGCAAATAGTTTGATTCGACATTTCCTAAGAATCGACTTGGTAAAATCCACTATTTCATATATTGGTAAAAGGAATGATCCATCGGGCTCAGGATTGCTCTCTGATAATGCATCAGATTGCACCAATATCAATCCGTTTTCTTCCATTTATTCCAAGACAAGAATTCAACAACCCCTTAATCAAAATCAAAGAACTATTCATATGTTGTTGAATAGAAATACAGGATTCCAGTCATTCATCATTTTGTCATCATTCAATTGTTTTCGAATGGGTCCATTCAACGATGTCAAATATCACAATGGGATAAAAGAATCAATTAAAATTACAAAAGATCCTATAATTCCAATCAAGAATTCGCTGGGGCCTTTAGGAACAGCCTTGCTAATTGCGAATGTTTATTCTTTTTTCCATTTACTAACTCATAATCAGATTTTGAAAAAAGACTATTTGCAATTTTACAATTTAAAACAGACTGTTCAAGAAATGAAATATTATTTAATGGATGAAAATGAGAAAATTTATAACCCATACTCATCCAGTAACATTATTTTCAACTGGAATTTGTATTTTCTCCATCCCAATTATTGGCAAGAAAGATCTACAATAATGAGTCTTGGGCAGTTTATTTGTGAAAATCTATGTATAGCCAAAAATGCACCACACCTAAAATCGGGTCAAGTTATATTTGTTCAAGTTGACTCTGTAGTAATACGATCAGCTAAGCCTTATTTGTCCACTCCAGGAGCAACTGTTCATGGCCATTATGGGGAAATCCTGTACGAAGGAGATACTTTAATTACATTTATATATGAAAAATCAAGATCTGGTGATATAACCCAGGGGCTTCCAAAAGTAGAACAGGTGTTAGAAGTGCGTTCGATTGATTCAATATCGATGAATCTCGAAAAGAGGGTTGAGGGTTGGAACGAACATATAACACGAATTCTTGGAATGCCGTGGGCATTCTTGATTGGTGCTGAACTAACTATAGTGCAAAGTCGTATCTCTTTGGTTAATAAGATCCAAAAAGTTTATCGATCCCAGGGGGTCCAGATTCATAATAGGCATATAGAAATTATTGTACGTCAAATAACATCAAAGGTGTTGGTTTCAGAAGATGGAATGTCTAATGTTTTTTTACCCGGAGAACTTATTGCATTGTTGCGAGCGGAACGGATGGGACGTGCGTTGGAAGAAGCGGTTTGTTACCGAGCCCTCTTATTGGGAATAACAAGAGCATCTCTCAATACTCAAAGTTTCATATCTGAAGCGAGTTTTCAAGAAACTGCTCGAGTTTTAGCAAAAGCAGCTCTCCGGGGTCGAATCGATTGGTTGAAAGGCCTGAAAGAAAACGTTGTTTTGGGGAGTATGATACCCGTTGGTACAGGATTAAAAGGATTAGTGCCCCCTTCAAAAGAACATAACAAGAGCCCTTTTGAAATAAAAAAAAACAATCTATTCGGGGGGGAAATGAGAGATATTTTATTTCACCACAGAAAATTATTTTCTTCTTTTCTTTCAAAGAATTTCTATGATACATCAGAACAATCATTTCTAGGATTTCGTGATTCCTAAAAGAAATGATTACTAAAAGCAGATTCATCTTTTTGACTATCCGTATTTGGTACATTCATTGTATTTGTTAATCAAAATACTAAGCAATAGAAAAGACTAATGGCTTGTTCATCTATCTACGGCCAATCTACGGTAGAAGAGAAGGTTCCATCGGAACAATTCTTTATTTCAGTTTAGGGTTTCTCGTCTCTTTTTTTTTAAAAAAAAAAAAGGTGTGGGTATGGGGAGAAATGACAAGAAGATATTGGAACATCAACTTGGAAGAGATGCTGGAGGCAGGAGTTCATTTTGGCCATGGTACTAGGAAATGGAATCCTAAAATGGCACCTTATATCTCTGCCAAGCGTAAAGGTATTCATATTACAAATCTTACTCGAACTGCTCGTTTTTTATCCGAAGCCTGCGATTTGGTTTTTGATGCAGCAAGTAGGGGAAAACAATTCTTGATTGTTGGTACCAAAACTAAAGCAGCTGATTCAGTAGCCTGGGCTGCAATAAAGGCCCGTTGTCATTGTGTTAATAAAAAATGGCTCGGCGGTATGTTAACGAATTGGTCCACTACAGAAACGAGACTTCATAAGTTCAGGGACTTGAGAATGGAAGAAAAAATGGGAAGACTCGACCGGCTTCCAAAAAGAGATGCGGCTGTGGTGAAACGACAATTATTTCGCTTGCAAACGTATCTGGGCGGGATTAAATATATGACAGAGTTACCCGATATTGTAATCATCGTTGATCAGCATGAAGAATATACGGCCCTGCGAGAGTGTATTACTTTAGGAATTCCAACAATTTGTTTAATCGATACAAATTGTGACCCCGATCTTGCAGATATTTCGATTCCAGCGAATGATGACGCTATATCTTCAATCCGCTTAATTCTTAACAAATTAGTATTCGCAATTTGCGAGGGCCGTTCTAGCTATATAAGAAATCCTTGATTAATAATTAATAATAAGATAAATAACTTTTCGTTCGAAAATCCGATAACTTTTTGGAATCAGTTATTATTTATGAATTTTTTCAAATAGATAAAAATAACTGGGGATATTATGTGATTAATTAGTATTCAAAATACTAGTTGGTATTCAAAATATCTGATTCAAGTAGACAACGAGATGATTGAATCAAAATAATTTTGTTTAAAGTTAGATTTTTTTTTCAGAGGGAAATATGAATGTGCTATCATGTTCCATCACCACACTAAAAGGGTTATACGATATATCTGGTGTGGAAGTAGGCCAACATTTCTATTGGCAAATAGGAGGTTTCCAAGTCCATGGCCAAGTACTTATTACTTCTTGGGTTGTAATTGCTATCTTATTAGGTTCAGCTACTATAGCTGTTCGGAACCCACAAACCATTCCGACTGGGGGTCAGAATTTCTTCGAATATGTTCTTGAATTCATTCGAGATGTGAGTAAAACTCAAATTGGAGAAGAATATGGTCCTTGGGTTCCTTTTATTGGAACGATGTTTCTATTTATTTTTGTTTCGAATTGGTCAGGAGCTCTTTTGCCTTGGAAAATAATAGAATTACCTCATGGAGAGTTAGCCGCACCCACGAATGACATAAATACTACTGTTGCTTTGGCTTTACTCACATCAGTAGCATATTTCTATGCAGGTCTTACCAAAAAAGGATTAAGTTATTTCGGAAAATATATTCAACCAACTCCAATCCTTTTACCCATTAACATCTTAGAAGATTTTACAAAGCCCTTATCACTTAGTTTTCGACTTTTCGGGAATATCTTAGCGGATGAATTAGTAGTTGTTGTTCTTGTTTCTTTAGTACCTTTAGTAATTCCTATCCCTGTTATGTTCCTTGGATTATTTACAAGTGGTATTCAAGCTCTTATTTTTGCAACTTTAGCCGCGGCTTATATAGGTGAATCCATGGAAGGTCATCATTGAAATAGTCTGTTTTTTAGCTTAGCGCAAAGCAATGTATGCCCATCTCAAGATAATTTACTTAAGGCAGGTAAATATACAATCTATATATGATAGAAGGAAATAGTAAGAAAAAAATAAAAAATTACGATATCAGCGAGTTGTAAAAAAAAAAAGGGGGAAAGAGATCTAGAAGATCTTTTTCCTAAAATTCTCCTTTCGTCCACTTAATATCCTACCCTTACCCGACGAATATTCATTTTCGATTAGATTCAGCCAATCCTCTTATTCAAATTCGAAGATATATGTTTACAACGTGTGATTAAATAAAAAACAGGAGAAAGGATTCTCCTTTCCAGTAGATTTTATTCAACAATTGACCAAAAGAAAATATTTCGAAATAAGAAATTGCATGAACTTCGATCAATGAAATAATAATATTTCTATGTAATAATTCGCCCTAATTAATTTAATTTGCCCATTTTGATTGTATTCGAGTTGAATAATGATAAAGAAAACAGAAGGGAAAAAAATTTACAAAAAACGGGATTTAGATTGATTCTCAAATCTGATTGAATCTAATGGTTTACGTTATGGAAGAAAGACATGTATATGTGATATAGATATTAGTTATATATGAACTAAAGATATATTTCTTTCATTTTACCAACTATTGAGGTTCCCCTTTCGTATTGTTGTGGCTTTGACTTGACTGACTAAACAGATGGAATCAAGAAAAGATGGAAAAAGTGAAGTAACAGTTCGGAACCAATAAATGGAAGAACGAAAGTTCTATGGATTCACAAAAACTCTGTGAATAGAAAAAAAAAAAAGAGATCGAAGTAGTTCTGATGATTCAATAATTTTTTGACTAAAACTCGAAGTTCTTAGTTACTTTAACTGTATGAATCCTATACAATGGAATAATTCAGTCATAATTCAGTGGTTGATTGTATCATTAACCATTTCTTTTTATTTTTGTTGGTACGAGGAACTTATCATGAATCCACTGATTTCTGCTGCTTCCGTTATTGCTGCTGGATTGGCCGTAGGGCTTGCTTCTATTGGACCTGGAGTTGGTCAAGGGACTGCTGCAGGTCAAGCCGTAGAGGGGATCGCGAGACAGCCCGAGGCAGAGGGAAAAATACGAGGTACTCTATTGCTTAGTCTAGCTTTTATGGAAGCTTTAACGATTTATGGATTGGTTGTAGCATTAGCACTTTTATTTGCGAATCCTTTTGTTTAATTATTTAATCTTAGAAATAGTCAAAATATGTATTTTGACTATTTTATTAACTTCGACTTGTCGTTTGCTTTTTAAAATTATATCAATAGTTCACTCCTACAATTCCTTATTCGTTGAGAAAATAACCTACGGGAAGGGCTGATTTGTAGATGAGGAATTAGTATACCGACTAACTTTCACCCTTCCCATCCGAAGTCCAAACTCTTTTTAGAAGATGTTGCAACAATCAAGAGATAGTTCATACTTGATAACATAACTCGAATATTTTGCAACTCAATTTCAAATAAAAAAAAGAAAAGAATAAATAACAAAGAGGAGCAAAGTGATAGAAAAAGAACTCTGGTCGATTTTTTAGTTTATCTATAGATTTTTTAGGCTATCTAGAAGAGGAGATGATATTATATGAAAAATGTAACCGATTCTTTCGTTTCTTTGGGCCACTGGCCATCTGCCGGGAGTTTCGGATTTAATACCGATATTTTTGCAACAAATCTAATAAATCTAAGTGTAGTGATTGGTGTATTGATCTTTTTTGGAAAGGGAGTGTGTGTGAGTTGTTTATTTCAAGAATAGGCTGTATCCAATCAGCTGTACCCTTTTCCGTTAGAACTAGGAAAGAAAGGTGCATGATCTCGCGAATTACTTCTTAAGAAATTATATGTAAGAACCACAGCATTTCGTGATTCATTGGTAAATCTACTTTGATTCTCTAGCAACCAATAAGGTGGGGCTCTTAAGATGGTTAAAGCAAACCGTTTGAAGTCTAGGCACAGCATGGTACTCTTTCAACCACTATGTTAATATAGAAATGGTTTTTAAGTGAATATTTTATCAATATAGAACACTCATTTTGATAAAATGATTTGAACCACTTTTTCGAAAAATGGACATTTTCTCTGTTTTATCGAATGCTGAATTGACGACCTATGCCTTATGTATAAGTAAGAAGAATTTTTTGGATTTGAAATGAAGAAAAAAAAAAAGAAACAACTTTGCTGACAATTACATATTTTTTATTTTGTCAGAAGAGTCCTCCAAGTATTTTGTTTTTGTATTAGATTCATTTTTTTGACTATGAATAAAACAGAGAGGATAGGCTCATTACATTGATAAAAAAGCTATGATAATTTACCCTAAGTAATTGAGCGTGAGAGCCAAATGAATCAAAAGATTCATGTTTGGTTCGGGAAGAGATTATGGAAGTTTTAAAATGAACAGAAAGATGATCTACTTTCATTAAGTGATTTATTAGATAATCGAAAACAGAGAATCTTGAATACTATTCGAAATTCAGAAGAACTGCGTGAGGGGGCCATTGAACAGCTGGAAAAAGCCCGGGCCCGCTTACGGAAAGTGGAAATTGAAGCAGATCAGTTTCGGGTGAATGGATACTCTGAGATAGAGCGAGAAAAATTGAATTTGATTAATTCAACTTCTAAGACTTTGGAACAATTAGAAAATTATAAAAATGAAACGATTCAGTTTGAACAGCAAAGGGCGATTAATCAAGTCCGACAACGGGTTTTCCAACAAGCCTTACAAGGAGCTCTAGGAACTCTGAATACTTGTTTGAACAACGAGTTACATTTACGTACCATTAGTGCCAATATTGGCATGTTGGGAGCCATAAAAGAAAAAACCGATTAGTCTTTCTACTATAAAAAAAAAGGCATTATTTTTTTTCTTTTCAAAAAAATTATTAAGAAAAACTCATGGTAACCATTCGAGCCGACGAAATTAGTAATATTATCCGTGAACGTATTGAACAATATAATAGAGAAGTCAAAATTGTAAATACCGGTACCGTACTTCAAGTGGGCGATGGTATCGCTCGTATTCACGGTCTTGATGAAGTAATGGCGGGTGAATTAGTCGAATTTGAAGAAGGTACAATAGGTATTGCTCTGAATTTGGAATCCAATAATGTTGGTGTTGTATTAATGGGTGATGGTTTGAAGATCCAAGAAGGAAGTTCGGTAAAAGCAACAGGAAGAATTGCTCAGATACCGGTGAGTGAGGCTTATTTGGGCCGTGTTATAAACGCCCTAGCTAAACCTATTGATGGTAGAGGTGAAATTTCAGCTTCGGAATCTCGATTAATTGAATCTCCCGCTCCGGGTATTATTTCCCGGCGCTCCGTATATGAACCTCTTCAAACCGGGCTTATTGCTATTGATTCGATGATCCCTATCGGACGTGGGCAGCGAGAATTAATTATTGGGGACAGACAGACCGGTAAAACAGCAGTAGCCACAGATACGATTCTCAATCAACAAGGTCAAAATGTAATATGTGTTTATGTAGCTATTGGGCAAAAAGCATCTTCTGTGGCTCAGGTAGTAACTACTTTACAGGAAAGGGGAGCGATGGAATACACTATTGTGGTAGCCGAAACGGCGGATTCCCCTGCTACATTACAATACCTCGCTCCTTATACAGGAGCTGCTTTGGCTGAATATTTTATGTATCGTAAACAACACACTTTAATCATTTATGATGATCTCTCCAAACAAGCCCAAGCTTATCGCCAAATGTCTCTTCTATTACGAAGACCACCTGGTCGTGAAGCTTATCCAGGGGATGTTTTTTATTTGCATTCACGCCTTTTGGAAAGAGCCGCTAAATCAAGTTCTAGTTTAGGTGAAGGAAGTATGACTGCCTTACCAATAGTTGAAACTCAATCTGGAGATGTTTCAGCTTATATTCCTACTAATGTAATTTCCATTACTGATGGACAAATATTTTTATCTGCCGATCTATTCAATGCTGGAATCAGACCTGCTATTAATGTGGGTATCTCCGTTTCCCGAGTAGGGTCTGCGGCTCAAATTAAAGCCATGAAACAAGTAGCTGGTAAATTAAAATTGGAACTGGCACAATTTGCAGAATTAGAAGCTTTTGCACAATTTGCTTCAGATCTTGATAAAGCTACTCAGAATCAATTGGCAAGAGGTCAACGATTACGTGAATTGCTTAAACAATCTCAATCAGCTCCTCTTGCGGTAGAAGAACAGGTACTTACTATTTATACTGGAACAAACGGTTATCTTGATTCATTAGAAATTGGACAGGTACGGAAATTTCTTGTTGAATTACGTACTTACTTAAAAACTAATAAACCTCAGTTCCAAGAAATAATATCTTCTACGAAGACATTTACTGAGGACGCAGAAGCCGTTTTGAAAGAAGCTATTCAGGAACAAATGGACCGGTTTCTACTTCAGGAACAAGCATAAAGCAACTGGTCACTTTTATTTATCTTAAAAAAGGAATCAAGTGTCTCGGATTCAAATTATGCAAAAAGTCTTTCTTGCTATCGCAATCCAAAATAGATGGAAATAAATTGCGTCCAATAGGATTTGAACCTATACTAAAGGTTTAGAAGACCTCTGTCCTATCCATTAGACAATGGACGCCGTTCATTCCGATTTTTTCGTATTTTGATTTTTTGATCTCTTGTTTGAATTGAAAACAACAAAAGATCGGATTGTATGTGATAAATTTTTGGGGAATTGTATATTCAATGATTCACTAATTCTAATCATAACACCACGTCTAATTAGAATATATTATTAATTAGAATATATTATTAATTAGAATATATTACTAATTAGAATATATTACTAATTAGAATATATTATTTCTATATATATAAATAAATTAGATTTATATATATATATAGAAATAAATGTATATTCATATATATTCTCGAATATAATTTAATAGATTAGATAGATTCGAATATTTAGCAAAAATAAAGGGGAAATGAGCGGGTAGCGGGAATCGAACCCGCATCGTTAGCTTGGAAGGCTAGGGGTTATAGTCGACGTCGATTCAGCGTTTTGAACGTCTCTAATTCAAAACCGAACATGAAACTTTGGTTTCATTCGGCTCCTTTATGGAAGATGAGTAAATTGATAGATCTAAGATGTGAACAAACTTAACCAAATTATACCCATAACACCTATGTCAGCTTTGTGTCTGAATACAAACAAAATGAATCGCTTTCTAGATGATCCTTCTAGAAGAAGGTGATTCTAACAATCTTTCTAGTTACTTCGTTCTCTATTTCTATTTGAAAAGATCCTAAGGAAAAGTATTTGATTTCTACCGCGCTAAAATAATATGCCGATGTCTCTAGTAAACCAAAGATATCGTTGAATAGCTATTTTGCTTCAATTTATTTCTTTATTTATTTCAACATAAATCAAAATGGAAGATTTAGTTACGATTAGAAATTGACTTTGTATCTTCAACCATAGATCCGTTACTCATACTTAAAAAATTGGAAGTCTTAATCCAATTTGAAAATTATGTTTCGCAATTTTATAATCCAACTTTTCACGTTCTAAGTCATTCGTGGAAATAAATCACGAGAATGTGTATTTTTTTCTCGAATTTCTCATTGAGAGGTAAAGGATTAAATCCTTTTAAGAAATAAAGTTTTTGATCGGAATATGAATAAAACCGAAAGACCCTTTAACAATTAAAGGGTTAAAAGAACGAATCACACTTTTACCACTAAACTATACCCGCTACAATACGATTATTGTATACAAATGTACCTTTTGTCGAACAAGATAATTGAGCATGATCAAGATAGGATCATCAAAGAATTAGAAAAATTAGAGTGTTGAACTTTTTCTTGGAGAGATCAAAATTTAATGCGATTTCGGTAAAATAATTAAGAAAGTTTTCTTTTTTTTTTTTTTGCTGAAGAAGATTGAAAAAAAACTAAAACAATAACCAAAACGTGCATTGTGGAAGATCTAAAGTTTTTTTTTAGTTCGGAAAATGAAAATAAAATCTAACAATAAAAAGGATAGAAATCTTCTTTGTTCTTTTTTTGTTGCTTGAATATTAAATTGAATATGAATATATAATAAATAAGAAAGTGTAAATCATATATCAGAATTCAGAAATTCGTTGGAATACAAAAATGGCCCGGCTAGGTACTGACCAGGCCAGGCCATCAAACGAAATCAGAATCTGAAAGAAAGGCCTTTCGAACAAAATCAACACAAAGAGGTCTTCCTTATTTTTCTTTCGTTCGATTGTTGGCGCGTTCGAATCCCTTTTTTACATAAAGGGAAATTCTTTATTTGTCAATTTCTCTATATGTATATATATACATATATATAGAAATATAATAGAGAAAGAAGAGAGAAAGAAAGACTACTTACATTATGTGTAATGTAATAATTATCTTTTTCAACTGGGAGAGATGGCTGAGTGGACTAAAGCGTCGGATTGCTAATCCGTTGTACGAGTTATTCGTACCGAGGGTTCGAATCCCTCTCTTTCCGTTCATCACTTTATTTTGATTTTTTCACTTCAAAAAATTTTAGTGAAATCAGTGGACTAGGTGAAATTCTATCTAATAAGATTTGAAAATTACCCCAATAAAACGCGTTGGATTTTATTCCTCACGCCCAGGATTACGTCCGGGATCATTAGATAGGAATCCAAAGATAAAGAGAGAAACAAAAAATATCACTACGGTATAAACGAAGAGTTTCAGAGTAAGCATTACACAATCTCCAAGATAATTTTTTGCAAAAAAAAAGAGAATAGATTTTCCATCTTTCTATCCCCTATTCTATTTTGACACCAGTAGAAGAGGTTTTTTATAGAAATCTAAAAAATTGTCAAAAAAACATTTGTTTTTCATAGGAAAATTAGATATTGTAGGAGACCCTAATAGGGTTAGGGTCTTTGACTGGAATTGGAAAAAGGGGTGAAAACTGAGGAAATGGGGGTAAGTCGTTATGGCGACTATACAAGAATTTCAGTGTGTGAATTCAACGTCCATACTCTAAAACTTATCTGATTTTATCAATTGATAGAATTTTTTCTCGGATAAATCATGCATTTTCTAGGATATTCTTATTAAGAATCTCATCGAAAACTTACAGCAGCTTGCCAAACAAAAGCTAAGAGAAAAAAAAGCACAGGTATGACTGGCATAAAATCTACGATTGGATTCAAAAAAGCATAAGCTTCGGGCAATTTGCCGAAGAAAAAACTACTCCAATAAAGGACAGAATTCATATAAATACAGGTCCAACTAACGATATTAAGCATAACAGGCATTTTGTTCTTGGAGATAATTGCATTTTTATTGAGGTTTGGATATAAGAAAAAGGAAGAAAGTAAGTAAGGTAGACAAAAAATCCTTCTTTTTCTTGGAACACACCCAATTGAAAATCCTCCAATTCTCCTTTGAGAATAGAAGAAATCATACTTTCATACAATATCTTAATTGAATTCTATGTAATGATCAATAAATCAAGTTGAATTCTATATCTATATATATCAAAATCTTAGTACCAATCTATTCTATAGATATATAGATATTTGGACTGTAGTTGACAAACAATCAATAACAATATTATTGTTTCTTAGTGCCAATTAGAAATAGAAATGGGGCGTGGCCAAGTGGTAAGGCAACGGGTTTTGGTCCCGCTATTCGGAGGTTCGAATCCTTCCGTCCCAGCGCATATCTGCTGCATTCTTACCATAGAAAGAAGTAGCGAAGTGGATAGGAGTTAATCCGTATTAATTTTAATATCGATTAAAATATATGTGTCTCTTCAAATCTCATTACCAAATTATCAAGTTCCATATAATGGAGAAATTTTTGATTTTTTATGGAGCCAATGGATTCTGGTTCAATCTCATTTTAGTTAGGTATTTCGTGCTTGACTCTAATGAAAAATTGAAAATAGATGGAACGAGTGAGGCAGGAGTGATTTATCCTATCACGTTTATTTTCTTTATGACAAGAGTCAATTATTTCAATATTACTCAACTCTCTGTTAAAGTGAAACAAAATACATATAATATAAAATCGGGAAATGTTTAGCTTATATGGTATGTATCGTTCTATTTCAATGACAATACTTTTTTGGTTTTTTGGAAAAAGATTAAAGATTTATTATCCCTTAAATTAGAAATGATTTAAATTGAAATGATTTCAATTCAATATTCTAGAAGATCGATAATAGTGACAACTGTTCAGTCTATCCGATAGACTCGAAAACCACTCTCTATTTTTTTTTTCGTAATAAGATGATAAAGAATAAAGATTCAAAATATTCACTTACATCATTTTTTTATCCATCTCCTGAAAAAAAAATGAAATTTCTTTTTTCTTTCATCTACTTATCTATTTAAAATCAATGATGAGTCAATTTCAAAAGAAATACTTATCTTTTAAACCTGATGCTTTTTATACAATTTAATTGTAATTGTAATAAAATAATTCAATAATGATGTCTAAATACAAAACTTTTTCAATTTCAATTAGAAATATTCTATTTTTACTTATTTTATAAGTCGAATTTTTGGTACTCAAAAAGCAAAAAGTAGGAAATTGTTGAATCTATGCTATTGAGTTGCTAGAAGATGCAGATTGAAAAAGTTATTCGTCGATATCTTCCTATTATCTATATATATTATTTGAATATGTTAAAGATGCTGTCTTGCTAAGACTTTTTTCAGCACAATTCTTCCACATATTATATCATATATAGAAAATAGAAAAGTCTAGCTTACTGTATCTATGTACAACTAAACCAATGATTATTCATGATTCTACAAGTGAATCAATTCCATATGGGTCTCAAATGAGAGGAATGTTATGGTAAAACTTCGTTTGAAACGATGTGGTAGAAAGCAACGTGCGACTTGAAGGACACGATCCATTGTGGATTTTTACATCCACCATTTTCGATTTATCTAGGAATGAGGGTGCTCTTGGCTCGACATTGTTTGTTCTGTTACACTCGAATCTTTCATTTTTTGTTGGGTTGTAAATAGTCCACAATGGAGCTCGAGTCAAAAGGATTAATTAATTTTTTGGGGGCAAGGATCTAGGGTTAAGGCCAATCAATTGGAACAACTTCGTAAACGTATCTTCCATAGATAATATAGAAATAAAAAGGATCCAATTAAAGATTGGAATGGATCAAACTTTTTCGATGGAAAGTGTATCACGCGAGAATCAACTGTCCATAGGATTCTTTGAGAGAAAGAAATCAAAAAAGGGTACGTTGCTGCCATTTTGAAAGGATTAAGAAGCACCGAAGTAATGTCTAAACCCAATGATTAAAATCAAAATCAGTATAATTATAAGAAAGGATCTAAGAACAAGGAAACACCATTTAAATTGTCTCGATAGTCTCAATAACTAGATACGACTAAAGAATCAAAATCGAATTTGTAACGAGGCAAACAAAAGGGGGGTAAAGACCACTCAAGAAATGAAAAATTTTTCCTTTG
Organism: Craterostigma plantagineum; assembly: GCA_027422505.1. Classification (NCBI taxonomy): domain Eukaryota; kingdom Viridiplantae; phylum Streptophyta; class Magnoliopsida; order Lamiales; family Linderniaceae; genus Craterostigma; species Craterostigma plantagineum. The sequence goes on from JAPQWV010000925.1 coordinate 101,244, forward strand.
AGCTATTTGAGAGTTAGCCAACTTGAGTTATGAGTACAAATGGTTTTTTTGAAGGAAAAAAAAGGAAATCATAGTCTAATTTATTTTATAGGCCCATTTGGCATTAAATTTATTCGAATTGGATATATAGACAAAACTTCAAATCAAATCATTTTTTCTCGAGCCGTATGAGGAGAAAACTTCCTATACAGTTCTAGGGGGGGTATTGTTGATCTATATCTATCCCAATGAGCCGTCTATCGAATCGTTGCAATTGATGTTCGATCCCGAAGAGAAGGAAAAGATCTTCGAAACGTGGGGTTTTATGATCCCATAAAGAATCAAACTTATTTAAATGTTCCCGTTATTCTGTATTTCCTTGAAAAAGGGGCTCAACCCACAGGAACTGTTCAGAATCTTTTAAAGAAAGCGGAAGTTTTTAATGAACTTCCGTCTAATCAAACTTAATTCAATTAACGAAAAAATCCAATTAAAGAAATGCCAGGGGGGGTAGTAACTTAATATATAACTTTGGATCATTTTTCTCTACTTTGTTTTTTTGACCCCCCCTTTTTTTTTCTTCTGTATTCGTATTTTTTTATAATTCTTTACGACGAATCCGATGGTCTAGAACGACAAAAAACCTTATTCTATTGAGTTTATCTGTCCTTCAACCCTGTGATTTTCATTGGAATTTGACTAACTAATAAGGAATCCACTTTACTTATTCCACTTAGATTGATGAAATACATCATGGACTAGAAAATCTGATCTTTTTTTTGTTTTCAATTCTTCCTCGTTTATTCTTCCATTTAGACTTTTTCTATTGTAAGATATTGTTTTTATTAGATATGTAGTGTTAATCCAAGACAATTTTGAATATTATTGCTAAATTTCAATTTTTTGAATTTTATTCAGTGCCTTTTGTTTTTTTAAACTCGATTCTTTTTCTCAATATTTCTATTGACAACAGTGTATCGAACAAATATAATTCATCGTGATAAGTGAAGTGGGTCTATTTATTTCTGTCCCATAGGTTTTTTAGCTTATTCAAATTTAAATGCTGTTTTCTTTGATACACAAGGTTTAAAAATTGGAAAGGGGTAGATAACATAATAAGTGCTCTAGCCATTTTTACAACTCTGTAGATTTTTTTTTGTTTCATTTTATAATTTCTTGTATTTTCAGCTAATCAATTCATTTTTTTGTTTTGAATTCATTAGAAAATCTCTTTTTTTTTTTCTATTTTTTAGCTCAATGATTTGATTAGTTCCTAAA
>JAPQWV010000925.1:150000-165000 GCA_027422505.1 Craterostigma plantagineum
AAAGATAGTTTAGGAACTAATCAAATCATTGAGCTAAAAAATAGAAAAAAAAAAAGAGATTTTCTAATGAATTCAAAACAAAAAAATGAATTGATTAGCTGAAAATACAAGAAATTATAAAATGAAACAAAAAAAAATCTACAGAGTTGTAAAAATGGCTAGAGCACTTATTATGTTATCTACCCCTTTCCAATTTTTAAACCTTGTGTATCAAAGAAAACAGCATTTAAATTTGAATAAGCTAAAAAACCTATGGGACAGAAATAAATAGACCCACTTCACTTATCACGATGAATTATATTTGTTCGATACACTGTTGTCAATAGAAATATTGAGAAAAAGAATCGAGTTTAAAAAAACAAAAGGCACTGAATAAAATTCAAAAAATTGAAATTTAGCAATAATATTCAAAATTGTCTTGGATTAACACTACATATCTAATAAAAACAATATCTTACAATAGAAAAAGTCTAAATGGAAGAATAAACGAGGAAGAATTGAAAACAAAAAAAAGATCAGATTTTCTAGTCCATGATGTATTTCATCAATCTAAGTGGAATAAGTAAAGTGGATTCCTTATTAGTTAGTCAAATTCCAATGAAAATCACAGGGTTGAAGGACAGATAAACTCAATAGAATAAGGTTTTTTGTCGTTCTAGACCATCGGATTCGTCGTAAAGAATTATAAAAAAATACGAATACAGAAGAAAAAAAAAGGGGGGGTCAAAAAAACAAAGTAGAGAAAAATGATCCAAAGTTATATATTAAGTTACTACCCCCCCTGGCATTTCTTTAATTGGATTTTTTCGTTAATTGAATTAAGTTTGATTAGACGGAAGTTCATTAAAAACTTCCGCTTTCTTTAAAAGATTCTGAACAGTTCCTGTGGGTTGAGCCCCTTTTTCAAGGAAATACAGAATAACGGGAACATTTAAATAAGTTTGATTCTTTATGGGATCATAAAACCCCACGTTTCGAAGATCTTTTCCTTCTCTTCGGGATCGAACATCAATTGCAACGATTCGATAGACGGCTCATTGGGATAGATATAGATCAACAATACCCCCCCTAGAACTGTATAGGAAGTTTTCTCCTCATACGGCTCGAGAAAAAATGATTTGATTTGAAGTTTTGTCTATATATCCAATTCGAATAAATTTAATGCCAAATGGGCCTATAAAATAAATTAGACTATGATTTCCTTTTTTTTCCTTCAAAAAAACCATTTGTACTCATAACTCAAGTTGGCTAACTCTCAAATAGCTCAAAGGAAAAATTTTTCATTTCTTGAGTGGTCTTTACCCCCCTTTTGTTTGCCTCGTTACAAATTCGATTTTGATTCTTTAGTCGTATCTAGTTATTGAGACTATCGAGACAATTTAAATGGTGTTTCCTTGTTCTTAGATCCTTTCTTATAATTATACTGATTTTGATTTTAATCATTGGGTTTAGACATTACTTCGGTGCTTCTTAATCCTTTCAAAATGGCAGCAACGTACCCTTTTTTGATTTCTTTCTCTCAAAGAATCCTATGGACAGTTGATTCTCGCGTGATACACTTTCCATCGAAAAAGTTTGATCCATTCCAATCTTTAATTGGATCCTTTTTATTTCTATATTATCTATGGAAGATACGTTTACGAAGTTGTTCCAATTGATTGGCCTTAACCCTAGATCCTTGCCCCCAAAAAATTAATTAATCCTTTTGACTCGAGCTCCATTGTGGACTATTTACAACCCAACAAAAAATGAAAGATTCGAGTGTAACAGAACAAACAATGTCGAGCCAAGAGCACCCTCATTCCTAGATAAATCGAAAATGGTGGATGTAAAAATCCACAATGGATCGTGTCCTTCAAGTCGCACGTTGCTTTCTACCACATCGTTTCAAACGAAGTTTTACCATAACATTCCTCTCATTTGAGACCCATATGGAATTGATTCACTTGTAGAATCATGAATAATCATTGGTTTAGTTGTACATAGATACAGTAAGCTAGACTTTTCTATTTTCTATATATGATATAATATGTGGAAGAATTGTGCTGAAAAAAGTCTTAGCAAGACAGCATCTTTAACATATTCAAATAATATATATAGATAATAGGAAGATATCGACGAATAACTTTTTCAATCTGCATCTTCTAGCAACTCAATAGCATAGATTCAACAATTTCCTACTTTTTGCTTTTTGAGTACCAAAAATTCGACTTATAAAATAAGTAAAAATAGAATATTTCTAATTGAAATTGAAAAAGTTTTGTATTTAGACATCATTATTGAATTATTTTATTACAATTACAATTAAATTGTATAAAAAGCATCAGGTTTAAAAGATAAGTATTTCTTTTGAAATTGACTCATCATTGATTTTAAATAGATAAGTAGATGAAAGAAAAAAGAAATTTCATTTTTTTTTCAGGAGATGGATAAAAAAATGATGTAAGTGAATATTTTGAATCTTTATTCTTTATCATCTTATTACGAAAAAAAAAATAGAGAGTGGTTTTCGAGTCTATCGGATAGACTGAACAGTTGTCACTATTATCGATCTTCTAGAATATTGAATTGAAATCATTTCAATTTAAATCATTTCTAATTTAAGGGATAATAAATCTTTAATCTTTTTCCAAAAAACCAAAAAAGTATTGTCATTGAAATAGAACGATACATACCATATAAGCTAAACATTTCCCGATTTTATATTATATGTATTTTGTTTCACTTTAACAGAGAGTTGAGTAATATTGAAATAATTGACTCTTGTCATAAAGAAAATAAACGTGATAGGATAAATCACTCCTGCCTCACTCGTTCCATCTATTTTCAATTTTTCATTAGAGTCAAGCACGAAATACCTAACTAAAATGAGATTGAACCAGAATCCATTGGCTCCATAAAAAATCAAAAATTTCTCCATTATATGGAACTTGATAATTTGGTAATGAGATTTGAAGAGACACATATATTTTAATCGATATTAAAATTAATACGGATTAACTCCTATCCACTTCGCTACTTCTTTCTATGGTAAGAATGCAGCAGATATGCGCTGGGACGGAAGGATTCGAACCTCCGAATAGCGGGACCAAAACCCGTTGCCTTACCACTTGGCCACGCCCCATTTCTATTTCTAATTGGCACTAAGAAACAATAATATTGTTATTGATTGTTTGTCAACTACAGTCCAAATATCTATATATCTATAGAATAGATTGGTACTAAGATTTTGATATATATAGATATAGAATTCAACTTGATTTATTGATCATTACATAGAATTCAATTAAGATATTGTATGAAAGTATGATTTCTTCTATTCTCAAAGGAGAATTGGAGGATTTTCAATTGGGTGTGTTCCAAGAAAAAGAAGGATTTTTTGTCTACCTTACTTACTTTCTTCCTTTTTCTTATATCCAAACCTCAATAAAAATGCAATTATCTCCAAGAACAAAATGCCTGTTATGCTTAATATCGTTAGTTGGACCTGTATTTATATGAATTCTGTCCTTTATTGGAGTAGTTTTTTCTTCGGCAAATTGCCCGAAGCTTATGCTTTTTTGAATCCAATCGTAGATTTTATGCCAGTCATACCTGTGCTTTTTTTTCTCTTAGCTTTTGTTTGGCAAGCTGCTGTAAGTTTTCGATGAGATTCTTAATAAGAATATCCTAGAAAATGCATGATTTATCCGAGAAAAAATTCTATCAATTGATAAAATCAGATAAGTTTTAGAGTATGGACGTTGAATTCACACACTGAAATTCTTGTATAGTCGCCATAACGACTTACCCCCATTTCCTCAGTTTTCACCCCTTTTTCCAATTCCAGTCAAAGACCCTAACCCTATTAGGGTCTCCTACAATATCTAATTTTCCTATGAAAAACAAATGTTTTTTTGACAATTTTTTAGATTTCTATAAAAAACCTCTTCTACTGGTGTCAAAATAGAATAGGGGATAGAAAGATGGAAAATCTATTCTCTTTTTTTTTGCAAAAAATTATCTTGGAGATTGTGTAATGCTTACTCTGAAACTCTTCGTTTATACCGTAGTGATATTTTTTGTTTCTCTCTTTATCTTTGGATTCCTATCTAATGATCCCGGACGTAATCCTGGGCGTGAGGAATAAAATCCAACGCGTTTTATTGGGGTAATTTTCAAATCTTATTAGATAGAATTTCACCTAGTCCACTGATTTCACTAAAATTTTTTGAAGTGAAAAAATCAAAATAAAGTGATGAACGGAAAGAGAGGGATTCGAACCCTCGGTACGAATAACTCGTACAACGGATTAGCAATCCGACGCTTTAGTCCACTCAGCCATCTCTCCCAGTTGAAAAAGATAATTATTACATTACACATAATGTAAGTAGTCTTTCTTTCTCTCTTCTTTCTCTATTATATTTCTATATATATGTATATATATACATATAGAGAAATTGACAAATAAAGAATTTCCCTTTATGTAAAAAAGGGATTCGAACGCGCCAACAATCGAACGAAAGAAAAATAAGGAAGACCTCTTTGTGTTGATTTTGTTCGAAAGGCCTTTCTTTCAGATTCTGATTTCGTTTGATGGCCTGGCCTGGTCAGTACCTAGCCGGGCCATTTTTGTATTCCAACGAATTTCTGAATTCTGATATATGATTTACACTTTCTTATTTATTATATATTCATATTCAATTTAATATTCAAGCAACAAAAAAAGAACAAAGAAGATTTCTATCCTTTTTATTGTTAGATTTTATTTTCATTTTCCGAACTAAAAAAAAACTTTAGATCTTCCACAATGCACGTTTTGGTTATTGTTTTAGTTTTTTTTCAATCTTCTTCAGCAAAAAAAAAAAAAAGAAAACTTTCTTAATTATTTTACCGAAATCGCATTAAATTTTGATCTCTCCAAGAAAAAGTTCAACACTCTAATTTTTCTAATTCTTTGATGATCCTATCTTGATCATGCTCAATTATCTTGTTCGACAAAAGGTACATTTGTATACAATAATCGTATTGTAGCGGGTATAGTTTAGTGGTAAAAGTGTGATTCGTTCTTTTAACCCTTTAATTGTTAAAGGGTCTTTCGGTTTTATTCATATTCCGATCAAAAACTTTATTTCTTAAAAGGATTTAATCCTTTACCTCTCAATGAGAAATTCGAGAAAAAAATACACATTCTCGTGATTTATTTCCACGAATGACTTAGAACGTGAAAAGTTGGATTATAAAATTGCGAAACATAATTTTCAAATTGGATTAAGACTTCCAATTTTTTAAGTATGAGTAACGGATCTATGGTTGAAGATACAAAGTCAATTTCTAATCGTAACTAAATCTTCCATTTTGATTTATGTTGAAATAAATAAAGAAATAAATTGAAGCAAAATAGCTATTCAACGATATCTTTGGTTTACTAGAGACATCGGCATATTATTTTAGCGCGGTAGAAATCAAATACTTTTCCTTAGGATCTTTTCAAATAGAAATAGAGAACGAAGTAACTAGAAAGATTGTTAGAATCACCTTCTTCTAGAAGGATCATCTAGAAAGCGATTCATTTTGTTTGTATTCAGACACAAAGCTGACATAGGTGTTATGGGTATAATTTGGTTAAGTTTGTTCACATCTTAGATCTATCAATTTACTCATCTTCCATAAAGGAGCCGAATGAAACCAAAGTTTCATGTTCGGTTTTGAATTAGAGACGTTCAAAACGCTGAATCGACGTCGACTATAACCCCTAGCCTTCCAAGCTAACGATGCGGGTTCGATTCCCGCTACCCGCTCATTTCCCCTTTATTTTTGCTAAATATTCGAATCTATCTAATCTATTAAATTATATTCGAGAATATATATGAATATACATTTATTTCTATATATATATATAAATCTAATTTATTTATATATATAGAAATAATATATTCTAATTAGTAATATATTCTAATTAGTAATATATTCTAATTAATAATATATTCTAATTAATAATATATTCTAATTAGACGTGGTGTTATGATTAGAATTAGTGAATCATTGAATATACAATTCCCCAAAAATTTATCACATACAATCCGATCTTTTGTTGTTTTCAATTCAAACAAGAGATCAAAAAATCAAAATACGAAAAAATCGGAATGAACGGCGTCCATTGTCTAATGGATAGGACAGAGGTCTTCTAAACCTTTAGTATAGGTTCAAATCCTATTGGACGCAATTTATTTCCATCTATTTTGGATTGCGATAGCAAGAAAGACTTTTTGCATAATTTGAATCCGAGACACTTGATTCCTTTTTTAAGATAAATAAAAGTGACCAGTTGCTTTATGCTTGTTCCTGAAGTAGAAACCGGTCCATTTGTTCCTGAATAGCTTCTTTCAAAACGGCTTCTGCGTCCTCAGTAAATGTCTTCGTAGAAGATATTATTTCTTGGAACTGAGGTTTATTAGTTTTTAAGTAAGTACGTAATTCAACAAGAAATTTCCGTACCTGTCCAATTTCTAATGAATCAAGATAACCGTTTGTTCCAGTATAAATAGTAAGTACCTGTTCTTCTACCGCAAGAGGAGCTGATTGAGATTGTTTAAGCAATTCACGTAATCGTTGACCTCTTGCCAATTGATTCTGAGTAGCTTTATCAAGATCTGAAGCAAATTGTGCAAAAGCTTCTAATTCTGCAAATTGTGCCAGTTCCAATTTTAATTTACCAGCTACTTGTTTCATGGCTTTAATTTGAGCCGCAGACCCTACTCGGGAAACGGAGATACCCACATTAATAGCAGGTCTGATTCCAGCATTGAATAGATCGGCAGATAAAAATATTTGTCCATCAGTAATGGAAATTACATTAGTAGGAATATAAGCTGAAACATCTCCAGATTGAGTTTCAACTATTGGTAAGGCAGTCATACTTCCTTCACCTAAACTAGAACTTGATTTAGCGGCTCTTTCCAAAAGGCGTGAATGCAAATAAAAAACATCCCCTGGATAAGCTTCACGACCAGGTGGTCTTCGTAATAGAAGAGACATTTGGCGATAAGCTTGGGCTTGTTTGGAGAGATCATCATAAATGATTAAAGTGTGTTGTTTACGATACATAAAATATTCAGCCAAAGCAGCTCCTGTATAAGGAGCGAGGTATTGTAATGTAGCAGGGGAATCCGCCGTTTCGGCTACCACAATAGTGTATTCCATCGCTCCCCTTTCCTGTAAAGTAGTTACTACCTGAGCCACAGAAGATGCTTTTTGCCCAATAGCTACATAAACACATATTACATTTTGACCTTGTTGATTGAGAATCGTATCTGTGGCTACTGCTGTTTTACCGGTCTGTCTGTCCCCAATAATTAATTCTCGCTGCCCACGTCCGATAGGGATCATCGAATCAATAGCAATAAGCCCGGTTTGAAGAGGTTCATATACGGAGCGCCGGGAAATAATACCCGGAGCGGGAGATTCAATTAATCGAGATTCCGAAGCTGAAATTTCACCTCTACCATCAATAGGTTTAGCTAGGGCGTTTATAACACGGCCCAAATAAGCCTCACTCACCGGTATCTGAGCAATTCTTCCTGTTGCTTTTACCGAACTTCCTTCTTGGATCTTCAAACCATCACCCATTAATACAACACCAACATTATTGGATTCCAAATTCAGAGCAATACCTATTGTACCTTCTTCAAATTCGACTAATTCACCCGCCATTACTTCATCAAGACCGTGAATACGAGCGATACCATCGCCCACTTGAAGTACGGTACCGGTATTTACAATTTTGACTTCTCTATTATATTGTTCAATACGTTCACGGATAATATTACTAATTTCGTCGGCTCGAATGGTTACCATGAGTTTTTCTTAATAATTTTTTTGAAAAGAAAAAAAATAATGCCTTTTTTTTTATAGTAGAAAGACTAATCGGTTTTTTCTTTTATGGCTCCCAACATGCCAATATTGGCACTAATGGTACGTAAATGTAACTCGTTGTTCAAACAAGTATTCAGAGTTCCTAGAGCTCCTTGTAAGGCTTGTTGGAAAACCCGTTGTCGGACTTGATTAATCGCCCTTTGCTGTTCAAACTGAATCGTTTCATTTTTATAATTTTCTAATTGTTCCAAAGTCTTAGAAGTTGAATTAATCAAATTCAATTTTTCTCGCTCTATCTCAGAGTATCCATTCACCCGAAACTGATCTGCTTCAATTTCCACTTTCCGTAAGCGGGCCCGGGCTTTTTCCAGCTGTTCAATGGCCCCCTCACGCAGTTCTTCTGAATTTCGAATAGTATTCAAGATTCTCTGTTTTCGATTATCTAATAAATCACTTAATGAAAGTAGATCATCTTTCTGTTCATTTTAAAACTTCCATAATCTCTTCCCGAACCAAACATGAATCTTTTGATTCATTTGGCTCTCACGCTCAATTACTTAGGGTAAATTATCATAGCTTTTTTATCAATGTAATGAGCCTATCCTCTCTGTTTTATTCATAGTCAAAAAAATGAATCTAATACAAAAACAAAATACTTGGAGGACTCTTCTGACAAAATAAAAAATATGTAATTGTCAGCAAAGTTGTTTCTTTTTTTTTTCTTCATTTCAAATCCAAAAAATTCTTCTTACTTATACATAAGGCATAGGTCGTCAATTCAGCATTCGATAAAACAGAGAAAATGTCCATTTTTCGAAAAAGTGGTTCAAATCATTTTATCAAAATGAGTGTTCTATATTGATAAAATATTCACTTAAAAACCATTTCTATATTAACATAGTGGTTGAAAGAGTACCATGCTGTGCCTAGACTTCAAACGGTTTGCTTTAACCATCTTAAGAGCCCCACCTTATTGGTTGCTAGAGAATCAAAGTAGATTTACCAATGAATCACGAAATGCTGTGGTTCTTACATATAATTTCTTAAGAAGTAATTCGCGAGATCATGCACCTTTCTTTCCTAGTTCTAACGGAAAAGGGTACAGCTGATTGGATACAGCCTATTCTTGAAATAAACAACTCACACACACTCCCTTTCCAAAAAAGATCAATACACCAATCACTACACTTAGATTTATTAGATTTGTTGCAAAAATATCGGTATTAAATCCGAAACTCCCGGCAGATGGCCAGTGGCCCAAAGAAACGAAAGAATCGGTTACATTTTTCATATAATATCATCTCCTCTTCTAGATAGCCTAAAAAATCTATAGATAAACTAAAAAATCGACCAGAGTTCTTTTTCTATCACTTTGCTCCTCTTTGTTATTTATTCTTTTCTTTTTTTTATTTGAAATTGAGTTGCAAAATATTCGAGTTATGTTATCAAGTATGAACTATCTCTTGATTGTTGCAACATCTTCTAAAAAGAGTTTGGACTTCGGATGGGAAGGGTGAAAGTTAGTCGGTATACTAATTCCTCATCTACAAATCAGCCCTTCCCGTAGGTTATTTTCTCAACGAATAAGGAATTGTAGGAGTGAACTATTGATATAATTTTAAAAAGCAAACGACAAGTCGAAGTTAATAAAATAGTCAAAATACATATTTTGACTATTTCTAAGATTAAATAATTAAACAAAAGGATTCGCAAATAAAAGTGCTAATGCTACAACCAATCCATAAATCGTTAAAGCTTCCATAAAAGCTAGACTAAGCAATAGAGTACCTCGTATTTTTCCCTCTGCCTCGGGCTGTCTCGCGATCCCCTCTACGGCTTGACCTGCAGCAGTCCCTTGACCAACTCCAGGTCCAATAGAAGCAAGCCCTACGGCCAATCCAGCAGCAATAACGGAAGCAGCAGAAATCAGTGGATTCATGATAAGTTCCTCGTACCAACAAAAATAAAAAGAAATGGTTAATGATACAATCAACCACTGAATTATGACTGAATTATTCCATTGTATAGGATTCATACAGTTAAAGTAACTAAGAACTTCGAGTTTTAGTCAAAAAATTATTGAATCATCAGAACTACTTCGATCTCTTTTTTTTTTTTCTATTCACAGAGTTTTTGTGAATCCATAGAACTTTCGTTCTTCCATTTATTGGTTCCGAACTGTTACTTCACTTTTTCCATCTTTTCTTGATTCCATCTGTTTAGTCAGTCAAGTCAAAGCCACAACAATACGAAAGGGGAACCTCAATAGTTGGTAAAATGAAAGAAATATATCTTTAGTTCATATATAACTAATATCTATATCACATATACATGTCTTTCTTCCATAACGTAAACCATTAGATTCAATCAGATTTGAGAATCAATCTAAATCCCGTTTTTTGTAAATTTTTTTCCCTTCTGTTTTCTTTATCATTATTCAACTCGAATACAATCAAAATGGGCAAATTAAATTAATTAGGGCGAATTATTACATAGAAATATTATTATTTCATTGATCGAAGTTCATGCAATTTCTTATTTCGAAATATTTTCTTTTGGTCAATTGTTGAATAAAATCTACTGGAAAGGAGAATCCTTTCTCCTGTTTTTTATTTAATCACACGTTGTAAACATATATCTTCGAATTTGAATAAGAGGATTGGCTGAATCTAATCGAAAATGAATATTCGTCGGGTAAGGGTAGGATATTAAGTGGACGAAAGGAGAATTTTAGGAAAAAGATCTTCTAGATCTCTTTCCCCCTTTTTTTTTTTACAACTCGCTGATATCGTAATTTTTTATTTTTTTCTTACTATTTCCTTCTATCATATATAGATTGTATATTTACCTGCCTTAAGTAAATTATCTTGAGATGGGCATACATTGCTTTGCGCTAAGCTAAAAAACAGACTATTTCAATGATGACCTTCCATGGATTCACCTATATAAGCCGCGGCTAAAGTTGCAAAAATAAGAGCTTGAATACCACTTGTAAATAATCCAAGGAACATAACAGGGATAGGAATTACTAAAGGTACTAAAGAAACAAGAACAACAACTACTAATTCATCCGCTAAGATATTCCCGAAAAGTCGAAAACTAAGTGATAAGGGCTTTGTAAAATCTTCTAAGATGTTAATGGGTAAAAGGATTGGAGTTGGTTGAATATATTTTCCGAAATAACTTAATCCTTTTTTGGTAAGACCTGCATAGAAATATGCTACTGATGTGAGTAAAGCCAAAGCAACAGTAGTATTTATGTCATTCGTGGGTGCGGCTAACTCTCCATGAGGTAATTCTATTATTTTCCAAGGCAAAAGAGCTCCTGACCAATTCGAAACAAAAATAAATAGAAACATCGTTCCAATAAAAGGAACCCAAGGACCATATTCTTCTCCAATTTGAGTTTTACTCACATCTCGAATGAATTCAAGAACATATTCGAAGAAATTCTGACCCCCAGTCGGAATGGTTTGTGGGTTCCGAACAGCTATAGTAGCTGAACCTAATAAGATAGCAATTACAACCCAAGAAGTAATAAGTACTTGGCCATGGACTTGGAAACCTCCTATTTGCCAATAGAAATGTTGGCCTACTTCCACACCAGATATATCGTATAACCCTTTTAGTGTGGTGATGGAACATGATAGCACATTCATATTTCCCTCTGAAAAAAAAATCTAACTTTAAACAAAATTATTTTGATTCAATCATCTCGTTGTCTACTTGAATCAGATATTTTGAATACCAACTAGTATTTTGAATACTAATTAATCACATAATATCCCCAGTTATTTTTATCTATTTGAAAAAATTCATAAATAATAACTGATTCCAAAAAGTTATCGGATTTTCGAACGAAAAGTTATTTATCTTATTATTAATTATTAATCAAGGATTTCTTATATAGCTAGAACGGCCCTCGCAAATTGCGAATACTAATTTGTTAAGAATTAAGCGGATTGAAGATATAGCGTCATCATTCGCTGGAATCGAAATATCTGCAAGATCGGGGTCACAATTTGTATCGATTAAACAAATTGTTGGAATTCCTAAAGTAATACACTCTCGCAGGGCCGTATATTCTTCATGCTGATCAACGATGATTACAATATCGGGTAACTCTGTCATATATTTAATCCCGCCCAGATACGTTTGCAAGCGAAATAATTGTCGTTTCACCACAGCCGCATCTCTTTTTGGAAGCCGGTCGAGTCTTCCCATTTTTTCTTCCATTCTCAAGTCCCTGAACTTATGAAGTCTCGTTTCTGTAGTGGACCAATTCGTTAACATACCGCCGAGCCATTTTTTATTAACACAATGACAACGGGCCTTTATTGCAGCCCAGGCTACTGAATCAGCTGCTTTAGTTTTGGTACCAACAATCAAGAATTGTTTTCCCCTACTTGCTGCATCAAAAACCAAATCGCAGGCTTCGGATAAAAAACGAGCAGTTCGAGTAAGATTTGTAATATGAATACCTTTACGCTTGGCAGAGATATAAGGTGCCATTTTAGGATTCCATTTCCTAGTACCATGGCCAAAATGAACTCCTGCCTCCAGCATCTCTTCCAAGTTGATGTTCCAATATCTTCTTGTCATTTCTCCCCATACCCACACCTTTTTTTTTTTTTAAAAAAAAAGAGACGAGAAACCCTAAACTGAAATAAAGAATTGTTCCGATGGAACCTTCTCTTCTACCGTAGATTGGCCGTAGATAGATGAACAAGCCATTAGTCTTTTCTATTGCTTAGTATTTTGATTAACAAATACAATGAATGTACCAAATACGGATAGTCAAAAAGATGAATCTGCTTTTAGTAATCATTTCTTTTAGGAATCACGAAATCCTAGAAATGATTGTTCTGATGTATCATAGAAATTCTTTGAAAGAAAAGAAGAAAATAATTTTCTGTGGTGAAATAAAATATCTCTCATTTCCCCCCCGAATAGATTGTTTTTTTTTATTTCAAAAGGGCTCTTGTTATGTTCTTTTGAAGGGGGCACTAATCCTTTTAATCCTGTACCAACGGGTATCATACTCCCCAAAACAACGTTTTCTTTCAGGCCTTTCAACCAATCGATTCGACCCCGGAGAGCTGCTTTTGCTAAAACTCGAGCAGTTTCTTGAAAACTCGCTTCAGATATGAAACTTTGAGTATTGAGAGATGCTCTTGTTATTCCCAATAAGAGGGCTCGGTAACAAACCGCTTCTTCCAACGCACGTCCCATCCGTTCCGCTCGCAACAATGCAATAAGTTCTCCGGGTAAAAAAACATTAGACATTCCATCTTCTGAAACCAACACCTTTGATGTTATTTGACGTACAATAATTTCTATATGCCTATTATGAATCTGGACCCCCTGGGATCGATAAACTTTTTGGATCTTATTAACCAAAGAGATACGACTTTGCACTATAGTTAGTTCAGCACCAATCAAGAATGCCCACGGCATTCCAAGAATTCGTGTTATATGTTCGTTCCAACCCTCAACCCTCTTTTCGAGATTCATCGATATTGAATCAATCGAACGCACTTCTAACACCTGTTCTACTTTTGGAAGCCCCTGGGTTATATCACCAGATCTTGATTTTTCATATATAAATGTAATTAAAGTATCTCCTTCGTACAGGATTTCCCCATAATGGCCATGAACAGTTGCTCCTGGAGTGGACAAATAAGGCTTAGCTGATCGTATTACTACAGAGTCAACTTGAACAAATATAACTTGACCCGATTTTAGGTGTGGTGCATTTTTGGCTATACATAGATTTTCACAAATAAACTGCCCAAGACTCATTATTGTAGATCTTTCTTGCCAATAATTGGGATGGAGAAAATACAAATTCCAGTTGAAAATAATGTTACTGGATGAGTATGGGTTATAAATTTTCTCATTTTCATCCATTAAATAATATTTCATTTCTTGAACAGTCTGTTTTAAATTGTAAAATTGCAAATAGTCTTTTTTCAAAATCTGATTATGAGTTAGTAAATGGAAAAAAGAATAAACATTCGCAATTAGCAAGGCTGTTCCTAAAGGCCCCAGCGAATTCTTGATTGGAATTATAGGATCTTTTGTAATTTTAATTGATTCTTTTATCCCATTGTGATATTTGACATCGTTGAATGGACCCATTCGAAAACAATTGAATGATGACAAAATGATGAATGACTGGAATCCTGTATTTCTATTCAACAACATATGAATAGTTCTTTGATTTTGATTAAGGGGTTGTTGAATTCTTGTCTTGGAATAAATGGAAGAAAACGGATTGATATTGGTGCAATCTGATGCATTATCAGAGAGCAATCCTGAGCCCGATGGATCATTCCTTTTACCAATATATGAAATAGTGGATTTTACCAAGTCGATTCTTAGGAAATGTCGAATCAAACTATTTGCTCCTATTTCAACAAAGGAAGCACGGGCTTCTTGACTAGAAAAACTTTTTCTGTCTTGGTCCCAATTCAATACTACACAAGTCCGAACTAATTGAATATGAATATTTGTATCCGAAATTCCTCGAATAGGTTTACCATTTCCATAAAGGATATAATTGACAATTCGAAGTTGCACATTATCCCTTTCCTGCAAGAGATCGGGGGGGAAAAGCGTTGCTAAAGTTATACCGTCCGTTATTTCATATGTAACGACAGGCCGAACCAAAACAAAATACTTTTTCTTGCTAGGTGTGATCCGTTGAACATAGATCCAATTTTTCCATTTTTTGGATTCCTTGGACTTTTGTTTTGCTGTTTCGGGTGGTATTAAAACGCCACTATGTCGGGATATCTTATCTGTCTCTCCAGGAAAATGGATATCTCCAGAAAATATTTTCAGTTCAATTCTTTTTTTTTTTCTCTCAACTCGGACCAACCCGCCTACTCGGCTTCTTATATTTAAAGTAATTTGTGTATCTACCCCAATGATACTATTGTTCCGTACCATTATGGAAGAAGATCCGGTTAAGATATGCACTTCCTCGGGAATGAAAAAAAACCGATCGACTTTCATTTGGTATTTTGGCCTAAATTCCTTGCCTCCTCGATACTCAATCAAATCTTCGTTTGTGCCGATTGAATGCATTTCTAGAGTCCCATATTTAGTAATGCCCGAACTCTTTCTTCTGTATCGAGGATC
>JAPQWV010000926.1:0-168000 GCA_027422505.1 Craterostigma plantagineum
GATACGTTTCTTTATTTGAAATGACAGAGAGTTTTGTTCGATCTAATGGAAAACAAAATGTCTTCATCAAAACAGAAAACGAAAGTACCTCGTGCCACTTTCTAGTGTAACGCTTTGTGACATCATAGACTCCATCTCTGGCAATAGCTATCACGTAGTTCAACTTTTTTCCCCATCTATAAAATATAATTGAAGGACCAAACGATGATTGAGCAGAAACAAAATTTCAACGCATAAAATTTGCTGAAATCAAACAGCGCGGGGATAAGGTGCTTACCCTTTCTCATATAGCAGTGGATTGTCATATATGCCCTCGCATGGATCAAGATGCATCCATCTGCATGCATTTTTCAACACACGAACAGAGTTTTCGTGATGGTTAAAGTAGAAAATAAATTATATTACAGGGTAACAAGAAGACGTAGTTTTACCTTCCCAGAGATTGTGAGAAACACTCGGTCCAAACATGATCAGTGAAGTCTAAGATCTGAAAAACAGCAGAACATGAGAAAGAAAGGAAAAATGAAGTGAAAAAAATCAAATGAACTTCTGGATATAAATGAGCAAATGCTCAATACGGAAAAATCAAATAGTTCATGGACAGTTTGAAGCACTAGCATGTAAATTTTCATGTGGAAGTAAACTTTTAGGTTGGTTACAAACTTGATGCGCTAATAGGCAGGCGTTTACTAAAACAGCACAATTTGAAGAAAATTGAGCCTCGACATGCAGTGGTAATAAGGGCAGCAATGAAAGGGAGAACAAATATGAGGCTCCTACTCCATACCTTGCACGCAATTTAAATTATCTACTCACAAAAAATAAGGCAATAAGGCCACTGTAGAGAAAATACACGATCTAATCAGGTAGATTTTTTCACGGAAGCTTACCAACCGAGATTCATAGCCAAAAGCACGACAATATAGTGTGAAACAATTAGCCCACTCTCCGCAACGTCCCTTCCTTGTCTCCACAAGCTGTATAGGAAACAATATGAACAAATCAGAAACTTCTCAGCTTCACCAGAAATCTCAATATTACCTTCAGCGGGTCATTGTATCTGGGGAATCGAGTTACGGCTGAGCAGGACTTGCAGCTGCAGAAATTGAAATCGGGAATGTATTCATTTTCATCTATTTCATTCTACGATATCCAACAAGAACGGTGAATGGCTAAGAAACGTAAGATCAGAGTACCGGTAAAGTTCAACACGAGATGCCCCATAATGTAATTCAGAAGAATTTGCAACTCCCATCCCCTGATTGATGGTATCAGCATTGCATCTCTCACAAGGAGGAGAGTTTACCCACCTTGAATCATAAGAGAGACAAAGCCCAGAACTTTACTACTCAGCCATCCATCTTGGACAAGAGAATAAATACGAAAATGCATCATAAATGGATCTAAGGGAAAAAAAGATTTAAAAAGGGAATATCAAGGAAGATTAGCAGCACAGGTTACTTAACGCAAACACAAGAAATGATGTCATGTGTTTGAAAGTGTAGTTAGTATTCCTAATTTAGTGAAAAAAACCTGAATGACTGCTTGAACCAGAAGAGCAACTGCAGAAGAAAGGCATGGTCAAGATCATCTTTCCCTGGATTGAAACTTCCCCCCTGTACCAAGATATACATATATGAGAAAACCACTGGGAGAGATATCAGACAATAGTAAACGAAAAGCAAAAGAGAAAAAATATCCAATTCCGTAACATATAACTGCTAATTGAGTTTCCATCATTTCCCACAATAAACTAAAAGATCGGTCACTTAAGAGACCCGGCCTTGGACTTAAAAAAGTCATTTGTAGAAATATAGGTTGAGATGCATATATGCTTACCCTAGCCAAAGCAACCATTGCTTTCTCCTCAAGTTTTTCGATGGGAACTGTCTTTCTCGCAGCTTCCTGTTTACGAGAATCTTCATACTGTGGAAAGAACAATGTCAAGCAAATCTCCCAACAAGAATCAGATGATTATTATTCTATTTACTATTTTGACATTCTATCTGACAGATATCTTACTCTGTCAGAATACACAAGGAACTTAATTACTAAAATTAATGAAGCCTGCAGAATATCACGACAATTACCATTAAAACTTGTTTCACGTACGGCAGAATCCTCTGCTCGACTTGCTCCCTGTTTTCATTTCCTACAAATTGTTGCATCATTAATGCTTCCTCTTCAGCCTAAACAAAATATGTTAGAAATCAAATACTCCGACAAAATCATCAGAAGAATCTTTAATTTTGTATCCATATGCATAACTGTTAAGAATCAACTCTTGAAAGTGCAATAACGCAAGCAGCATTCAAACTGATTCACAAATTCAAGTCAATCTACAATGAAATTGTATTTTCCTTGCATATTATTATAAACATTGTGATTTAAGAGAGAAGATTCAAACGATCAGAACACTTTTCATTATATAAGACCTGCAACTTTCGAGCCAATTCTTCGTCGGATGCCAAATGATCATCTGCAGCTACTTCTATTTCTTCAGTTTCATTATCAGTGATGGAGATTAACCTCAACTTCTCAGAAATCGTCTTAAGATCAGCATCATCCTTCACGGGACAGTTAGCGTCACCTCCCAATATCTGTAGTACCCATCGAAATCCCATCAATAAGCCAACAAAGCAATCACAACAAGCAGTGAAACGAACAACTCATTCCATAAATCGACAGTGAGAAAGATCGAGAGATAAAACATAGATCCATTTCCCTAGTACAGTCGAGAAAGCCTCCAATCCCAACAGAAACAACGCAATAACTAAGGATTCCCACCCATATCAGCAATACGCTTCACATTTTACTAAAATGCCAAACGCATCCTAGGTACCGAATCGAAAAACGAAGGAATGTCTCATTTGCCGAACCTTTTGCTGATCGGGAGGAACCGACGTGAGAGAGAACAGCTGAAATTGGAGAACCTGAGACCGAACCAGACAAAAAGACAACAAAACCTTTGAGAAAATTCAATTTGGATAACAGACGGAAAAAGAAAGATCGCAACGATAGACAACTTCGAAGCCATCATCTGTGTCGTAATCGACATCAAAAGCTGAATCGCCGTGCTGAACCAGCAATCTGCGAACCACCATCTCCTCTCCCGATCGATCCTCTACGCTTCCACTCCTCGTTCGAATCCCCGTCCAATTGCAAAAGTCAGCTAACGTCGAGTCAACTCTTCAACCAGTCAACAATCAATTCCGCTTGTCTCAAATAAAATCCTAACAGTAAATAAAATAAAAATCGAAATTATTTTCTTCCCACGCCCAACAATTACATCATACAAAATAAAATTTGTGGAAAAAACCAAAATCTCGTTACGGTAGTTGAGAATTCTCGTTGACTCGTACAAATCTAATCAAATAAATATAATAAATCACAAATCAAATATCAATACAATCAACATATCAATATCAATCATCTTCATCTATCTTATCTGCATAATTAGTGCATTTCATTCATACACCCCCCCATTACATCATGAACTAACAACAACCCTCTATATATCATCATCTATGCATGCCTATACAGTGATCATTGCACAGCCATCCATTAATGCCGAACTAACAACCAACCCTTAAATATCATTACGTCTGCGCCTGAAATATTCTTCTCCATTCCATCTTTGTCCTAGGATCCATCGATCTTTCCCAAACAAGAAAAGAAACAAAAAAAAAATGGAAGTCGAGACAAAGCGTAGTAACAGCAGTCGAGTCAAAGTTCATTCCCTACTAAGCGTAGTCTCTAGCAAGCCGACGAGCGAGCCCGGAAAGTTCCACGAGCTGTCGGCCATCGACGGCGCGATGGACCCCTACGTCATCCACCTCGTACTGTACTACGGATCCGACCCGTTTGTGACCGGCCCGATGACGTCACCTCTGGACAACCTCAGGATAAGCTTGTCCGAAGCGCTGAACATGTACCCCACCGTCGTGGGTCGTTTGGCCCGCGGCGGGGCCGAGGGGAGATGCTTGGAGGGTCAAGGTCAGCGACGCCGGCGTGAGGATGCTGCATGCCGACGTCGGCGCTACGTTGGATGAATGGCTGAGATCCGCCGATGCTGATGAAGAGAGGGATCTGACGGCGTGGGAGGACATGCCTCAAGATCCGAGCTTTTGGTCTCCTTACAGAATACAGGTTATCATTACACCATTCATAGGTTCGATCTTATAAAGGTTATATCGTGGCGGGAAAAAGAATATTTAAACTAAAAAAAAATGCATCTTTCTTTTTTCTTGAAGATAAGCAACTTCATGTGTGGAGGATTGGCCATTGGGATCAGCTGCAATCATATGCAGGCGGACATAACGAGCATTGCCCAGCTCGTCAATTCGTGGAGCAAAGTTCATCGAGGCCTAAAGCCTATTTCTCCAGTTTTTCAACTTCCACGATATTCGATACCTCCTAACAATTCCATTGAATCGCCTTTTTTCGTATCTGAGCCTTATAACAACGCCGAACCCACTTCAAAAATGGACACAGTGACGATGAAATTCTCGAGTTCAGCCGTCGAAAAGGCGCTGTCCCAAGTTCGCAAATCTTGCCCTGAAGCCACTCCGTACGATGTCCTAACAGCTCTCTTTTGGTCAAGCATAGTGCGATGCATAGACGACGAAGGCGATGCTTCTAAGCGTTCTTTATCTATATGCGTCGATGCGAGGAACAGAGGAGAACCCACCATACCCTATAATTACTTTGAAACGCCCTTCATTTTTCGATCCTTTCTTTGGACAAGGGCTCGCTCGACGAGGGGGGATTAGGGCAAGTTTCGAACCTCGTCCACAGGCATGTAATGGAGTTTAAAAGCAAAGAATTTTGGTCGGTTATGAGCAGGTTAGAAGGGAAAGCAAAGAGAGCTTTAAGGTGTACGATTCCATGCTTACGTGCGTTAGCATGGAGCATTTGGTCGACGGAGAGAAAAAGAAGGGCTGATGCCGGGCGCGGTTTTCTACAAGGGAGAAAAGCCCGTCCATGCGAGTTTTAACGTGAGGAACTTTCACGGGCGAGGGCTGATTGTAATAATGCCTTCTCCCGAATTAGGGCTTGCGAGGAATGTATCGGTGACTTCGTCCAGGGAAGTGATTGAGAAGCTGAGCGAGGATCGGGCGATACTCGAAATGGAGCCTACTATGGTTGTCAGTGGGAAGAAATGAGGACGAGATTGACAAAGTTGTTATATTTTTTCTTGTATTGTTGAGATGTTTCTGAGATTGTAAGAGCTCAGCCAAAAGCTGAGGGTGTGTTTCCTTTTAAGATCGGTAGTTCGGTTTCTTACATCATTTCAAAAGAAAAGAACTCAGGCAAGAAACGAACTAGTCAAGCAATGAACCTATTTCAATAACTATCTCTAACATTACATAGGATGGGCATGCATGACTAAATAGTGCATTCTCAATGGTCGGAACAAGTAATATAATGTAAAGAAAATCTTCAGGGATCAGTTTCTGCTTGGATGAATTGTCTTGTTTGTACTACAGTCAGATGCGTTCACTCAAACAATGCTGATGCGTGCAGCCAACCTTACCTTATCGCGGGAATCACAGTTATCAATGTATCCGCTCGACGATTCTTTCATACTTCTGCTTCGAAACCCGCCTCTACTTCTGAAGACTTCCTCTTTCTTTTCTGATTCGTACCTCCACTGTCCCCTGCATTCCATTTGCGATTGTTCAGTACGGTGTAGAATTTAACAAATGCATATTCTGAGCGAGAAAAATGGCAGAGACAAAATCTATCACAGTGTGTAATCCATAAAGCAAAAACGATACCTTCACAAGGGCTGGATTCATGATTTGTTAGATGGCCATTATCCACAGCTCGATCTGAAAGAGGGGATGCAGAAAGGCTACCATCACTCGGTTTCAAAACCTTCAAATCATTCAACTGCTGCTGCTCGTGAACGTCACGGTACGGATCAGGAGGCAAAAAGCAAATTTCCTCCTCCGAATCACTGAAAGACAAATCTTTCTCAACCGTCGAAACATCCACCTCATCATCTTCGTTGATAGCCGAATCTTTCAACTGAATACAATCAGCGTAGAAATTTTAGATAAAATGACGAGGAGAAAACAAAAGTGATGTTTTGATAGTCATTCTTACTACCTTTTCTGCTTCAGGAACTAGATCGAATTCGTCCTCTCGTTCAACATATTCTTCATTTTCCTCGAGCTCCTTAAAATCTGGGGCAAACGCACTCCAATTTTCGGTATAATCCTTGGCCCATATATACGCCAACCCAGTCAAGGAGAGCGAAACAACAACAGGGCGGATTGGGTGCCATGCCAAATCTATCATACCTTCCCTTGGTCCTTCAAGAATCTTCACAAGATGCCCAGCTTTGTCCCATATGTAGATCTTGTGCTCACCTTTGCTTGCCGAACCCCCAACGACCCACTCTCCATCGCCGCTAAAACAGGGAACTTTCCAATGTACTTTGGTTATGGAGTCTTGAAACTCTCTAAATGGAGCTAAACACTTTGACCCCACGAGCTTCAACTTTTCAACTCCATTTAGCTCGGGCGCTTCACTAACAAACTTATTGAGGTCATCAAGCCCATTCTTCACCGGCAAAAGATTTTCATATATTCTGATAATCCTATCGTTAGAGTTAGTAAGAAGGTAGTTCCCGTCCCTGCTGAACACGATGTTCTTAATCACAGAAGCCCCAGAAATAGCAACGACGCCACATATTCGAACATTTTTGGGATCCACAATTAGTATTTCCCCTTTTGAGTTCCCGACATACACCAAATCACCATAGTTATGAAGCACGCTGCGGTTGGAGTAAATGGAGCAGATCCATCCGAAAATTTATTACGGGAAGATGGAACGAGATCATTTCCTGCATCAGGTAATGAGGATGGAAGTACCGTGGTGGCTGATGTGTCCAAATCCACAAGAAGTGGGGCAGAGGAAAGTGGGCAAACCAAGCAGATTGATGGGGTAGAGGACCTCGGATGGAGGTGTGCTTGTAAAGGCGTTTGTTGCAGAGTGGTTCGAACTATTTTCTCCCCTTTGACGACGTCCCAAAGAGTCAAGGACTTATCGGCAGCAGAAACAAGAAGGCGGTGACCATACTTAGACCAACTAACACTAGTAATTGCTGCTACACAGTTTTTATCCTTCAGTTCTCTGGCAATGCCTCTAGTTTCGAAATCCCATATGATGCAGCTTCCATCAGAGCACCCAGCTGGACAAAAAAAAGTAAGTTAATCAAGTATCCAACTATTTGCTCTTTCTTAGCTATAGCATTGTTTTAAACTAAAAATAAAATGACTTTCCCAATAAAAACCTAGTTCCAAGGCTCATCCTTCCGGTATACACACTAAATGCACACAAAAGCCTGAAATTATCTTGAATCATAGATAGAAAATTTAAGGACCAGCTCAATCGTTTACGAATTTGCGCCTACACGCACCATAAAAATAGAGACCAGCAACACAAAATGATTACATTCGTTACATTTTTTGGGCACATTAACTCATATAAGATGGACCAACTACGAGCACCAGCAACTATCTTTACAGCCAACCATTCATTTTTAAGCCCACACTGACAAAGGTAAACAAAATGTGTTCAAAGTGGTGAAAAGGAAACAGAGTGACAAATCATACCAGCAAGAAGCGTTCCCCGGCGATTAAAGGCAATGCACTTCATAACCCCATGTTCCAAGTACTCCTCAATTGCCTCTGGAAAATCACCTTGTAATGGGTCTAAACAAAAACAACACAGCATCACATACAAGAGGAACTTCTTAAACTTAATGATAACAAATAAGGCCGAAGAACAAAACTTTACCAATGATTGGGGCATTCATAGCGTATCTCCCCCTACCTACAGGTGCTGCTCCGAGTTTCAAAGAATTATCGAAATAAATGTAAGCAAACAGTGAGCGGCGTACTACATTCCAACATAAACCCGTGAAATGCAAGATTAACGGATCGAACGCAGAGGAAAATAAAAAGATCGACTTTGTATATTGTTTTCAGCTCACCCTCTAAAAGTCTATAAAGAGAGAAATCGGTATCAATCATACGCGGAGACTAGCGACCAAACTAGCACGTAGCAATAATTTCCTTATTACTGCGATTCTAGATCTTACACGGCGAGGACGAGGAGGCAAAGAAGGGTTTTGTGTGACGCGGGAAATAAAACGGTGTGAGAAGAATTATATTTTCCATTTTCCTTTACGTGAAATGGAGGAAAAAAAAGAATTGACTCACACCATTTGGTGAAGAAAATATGGTTGTGAAATTAATAAGTTTCCTCACCTATTCTATAGAAAAACCCATTTTCCTTTCACTACATTGAACAACTTATGAATGAAAAAAAAGCCGATGACACCTCCACAGTCGACAAGTTTGGGAAATAAGATATCTGCCCTTTCACAATCCGTTCCTCAACTTTAGCCATCATCTTTTGAAAATTACATATATACTCTGAAATTTATGATTGCAATTGATGACGTTATATAAATTCAGATTGTGACGACACGATACCAATTATGCTGGTTTCTTTGCGATTTTATACTACTGTTTGATCTCATTATGAACAAAAGCTTATCTACAAAACAAGAACCAAACAACAAATTGATAAAAATACCAAAAAGGCTAACTACGTACGAGAAGTTGGGGCTCAAAATTAATCTATTTCACAGCAATTTGCATTAATAAATTCATATAGGGGGTTTCATGTTAATGTACACATCAAAATTAGCCCAGTACAGAAGCTAGCCCAACTACAAGAATAGCAGCCCATTTAAGTTTATTTCTTCTGTTTTTTTTTTTCATTTATAAAATGTAAATATAATTCAGACATTTTGCCAAACAGTTCTCTGCTTCTGCTCTGTTCTGCTCTTCTTCGGAGGGACAAGAATTGACAGCTCTTATAAGCACTTCAGCATAGAGAAGAGAATCGAAACGATGCTACGATTTGATCATTACAACAAAATATGCATTCCAAGTTAAGGTTTTTGATTGCACGTGCAATTACCAAGAATTCGTGTATTGTCTACTCATCAGCTCCTTCCAACCCGTTGCTCAAATTTATCCCTGAAAATCGTGGTTGGCTTTCTCAGCTCAAAAGCATAACTCGATATTCTCTTGGGCGGAATTTTTGTGGGTATGCTGCCGAGCAGTTCTCGGACGATGAGTATGAATGCGATTACGAAAACAACCCTGTAAGAATTATATGTCGTCTCTTGTATACTGTATGTTTCTGGATTTTCGTTTTGACGTTGTTGAATGGTTATGACGGTGTTTAGCTTTGTTGTACTGATGGAGTTGTGTACAAATGGTTGGGAGATGCTCCCTCACACCGCCGTAGTATCTTTATTTACTTTTAATGAGAGAAAAAATGTTTCTTTATTTTACTTTCTAAGTTTACTAAGTAGTTTATTATCTTTCTTGAGACAAATCTATGATCGCTTTCAAATGTTTAGGCCTCATCGTCGGTTGCGAATATTGATGAATGGAAATGGAAGCTTAGCATGCTTTTACGAAGTGATGTGGAGCAGGAAATTGTGTCAAGAGATAAAAGAGATAGGAGAGACTTTGAGCAAATATCCAATCTTGCCAAAAGGATGGGCCTTTACTGGTAAATGACTAGAGATTGTGTTTGATAGTTTGTCTCTAATATAATATTGCTAGGTCGGCCTAAAAAATGTATGAATTTGCTTCTCCAGTGAGATTTATGGGAAAGTGGTAGTTGCGAGCAAGGTCCCGCTTCCCAATTACAGGCCCGATTTGGATGATAAACGACCACAAAGGGAGGTAATAGCTGATAGAAAATGTGCGCTTGTTTGTACTTTTATGATGTTATTCTCATTGGAAAATCTTCACATATTCGGATTTTCACAATTCACGTGACTTTGAAAATGTATTTGAACATTTTGATCTGCTCCCAGTACTGGAACTGTCTCGAGAGTACATTGTGACTATTTTTCAGCTTGATTCCTATCAATTATCGGACAACTACATAATTATGCTCACTTGTGAAGGTTGTCATCCCATTGAGCTTGCAAAGGAGAGTGGAGGGTTTGCTCCAAGAACATCTTGACAGAACAGTTCTAAACGCAGATAAATTTAACAATTTGGATAATCAAGAGGTTGACGAGAATCTTCAGAATGCTAATACAGATGCACACACGGATCCATTTCTAGATGGTTCTGTTATGGAGAAAGTTCTTCAGAGGCAGAGCTTGCGCATGCGTAACATGCAGAGAGCTTGGCAGGTATTGATTTGTTTCTTCACATATTTCGGCTTGTTGGATATACGATTGATTTATAAATTTCATACCCGCCATTTCTGAGAGTTTTCGTTTCTTTTTTGTTACAGGAATCCCCTGAAGGCAGGAGAATGCTGGGTTTCAGGATGTCTCTGCCTGCATTCAGAGAGAAAGAGAGGCTTCTTCAAGCGATTGCACGGAATCAGGTTGGTTATTCTGCTAGAAAAAATTTATCTTGTGGAAATATATTCTTGTCATGCTGTGGTGGTGGTATTGGCGGGAGGTGTATCACAACAACGGTAATATGTTATCTTCTTCACCACGTCCAGTTTTAGAAGGAGTTATGGTAGAACATCAGCTTGCCATGCTAATTAAACGAGCTTTTTGTTGTATCGTATAGTATCCCACTTTTTTAGTTCTGGTTTTCTAATTTGGGCATGCCATCTTTGAAATCATTTTATCTTCCCTCTACAGTTGTAAGAAACGTCTATGGTTATATGTTATTATAACAAACAACAGGTGGTGGTGATTTCTGGGGAGACAGGGTGTGGTAAAACCACCCAACTTCCTCAATATATTTTGGAGTCGGAAATAGAGTCTGGCCGTGGAGCATTCTGTAGCATAATATGTACGCAGCCACGGCGAATATCAGCCCTGACTGTTGCTGAAAGAGTTGCTGCAGAGAGGGGAGAACCTCTTGGAGATTCTGTATGCCCACTTTGCCATTTCGTTTTATAATTTATTTGTTTTCCCTTTAAATTTAGGCCTTTCAAACAATGTCTTAGTTCTCGCTGGAAATTACTTATTTTTGCTGCAGTTGTTCAGCATAAATTTTCTCTTCTTCTGACAGGTTGGATATAAAGTACGATTAGAGGGAATGAAAGGTAAGAATACCCATTTGCTTTTCTGTACCAGTGGGATTTTGCTGAGAAGACTCTTGCATGATCGAAATCTCGATGGTATCACTCATGTCTTTGTTGATGAAATTCATGAGCGAGGCATGAATGAAGGTGCGTTCAAATGCTACTACTGTTGTTACTATTACTACCACTACATCCAGTACTAGTAATGTTGTTAATACTTGCCATGCCATTTTTCTCTCAGATTTCTTGTTAATTGTCTTGAAGGATCTCCTTCCTCGAAGACGAGATCTAAGATTGATCTTGATGAGCGCCACTCTGAATGCTGAACTATTTTCTCGTTATTTCGGTGAGGCACCCATGATTCATATTCCGGTAAGATTTAGCCCTAAAGTGTGTTCCAATTGATTGCTTTTCGATACGGCCACTTTGCAATTGATCCCTTCTTACTTATTTACATCTTATTGTTATGTGGATGCAGGGCTTCACATATCCAGTAAGAGCCCATTTTTTGGAAGACATCCTTGAAATGACTGGATATAAGTTGACTTCATTCAACCAAATAGACGATTATGGACAGGAGAAGATGTGGAAAACGCAAAGACAATTAGCACCACGTAAACGAAAAAACCAAATTACCACTCTTGTTGAGGTATACCTCATTTTTCGATACTTTATTCTGACATGTGACTGACATTTTTTTTCTTTATTGGCTACCTAGCTTAATAGATTTATTTTCATCTAGTTTGCTTTGCTGCAATATTTTATGCTTTCACAGACGCTATTTTATGAATTTCTTCAGCTGATTTGTCTTGCATCTTCAATGTATGTGCTATGAACAGGAAGCGCTGAATAAGTCAAATTTGGTAGCTATAGCTCTAGGGTACATGAGTCACTGTCATCCTGGACACCTGATAGTATTGGATTCAACCTCATTGAGGCTGTCTTATGTCACATTTGTCGCAAGGAACGACCTGGCGCTGTATTAGTATTTTTGACAGGATGGGAAGATATTAGTTTCTTGAGGGAGCAACTAAAAGCTCATCCACTCTTAGGAGACCCTAATAGGGTCCTAGTGCTTACTTGCCATGGCTCAATGGCAACATCTGAACAGGCAGGTTATTCAAATTGCATGATTATTATCTTCCTATTGTTAATTGATTTATTTTTATTTCCTTAACTTTGTTGAGAATTTTGGGTTTATCCTACAGAAACTCATATTTGAGAAACCTCCTCCTAATGTTCGAAAAATCGTACTGGCTACTAATATGGCTGAGGCAAGTATTACCATTAATGACATTGTTTTTGTTGTCGACTGTGGAAAAGCAAAGGAGACTACCTACGATGCCTTAAACAACACTCCTTGCTTATTACCTTCATGGATATCCCAAGCTTCCGCTCGGCAAGTGAGTCCTATCCCTTTTGGTTGTATCTTTTTTTTTAAATTCCACATTGAGTATGGCTTGCGAAGTATGATATCTTCTATATTGTGAATGTACAATATTTTTATCATTATTACAAAAATGTATTAACTGATCAGAGAAGGGGCAGAGCAGGTCGAGTCCAGTCAGGCGAGTGTTACCATCTATATCCACGTTGCGTTTATGAAGCTTTTGCTGAATACCAACTCCCTGAACTGTTAAGAACTCCACTGAACTCGCTCTGCTTGCAAATTAAAAGCTTACAAGTCGAAAGTATTGCGGATTTTCTCTCTGCTGCTCTTCAGCCACCTGAATCATTGGCTGTAAGTGCTGGACTGAACAGCTTTTAAGTTTTTTTTTTTTTTTTTAAGTTATGGGTCACAAATAATACCTTGCCTTACTAACTTGTTTTTTCAGGTGCAAAACGCTATCGAGTTTTTGAAGATGATTGGTGCATTAGATGAAAATGAGAATCTCACATATCTTGGTATGCAATAATAATTGCTTAGATGAGTGGATATTGATTGGTACTCATGACCTTTCATTTGACATGTTGTCAAAATTGTTTTCCTTCGTATCAGGTGGGTTCTTATCAGTGCTTCCAGTGGATCCTAAGCTAGGGAAAATGCTGATTATGGGTGCAATTTTATGTTGCTTCGATCCTATTCTGACAATTGTTGCTGCTCTGAGTGTCCGAGACCCTTTTCTTTTGCCTTCAGAAAAGAAGGATGTAAGTCAGTTGAGTTTATAATCTGTTCTGTAGTATTTTTGTTTTAGCTCCACGCAAAGTTCGTTGACATCCTAGCTAATTTAACAATCTGATGATGCAGCTTGCTGGGACCGCCAAATCCAGGTTCTCAGCAAAGGATTATAGTGACCATATGGCATTGGTGCGTGCTTATGAAGGATGGAAGGATGCAGATAGAGAAGGTTCTGGCTATGAGTATTGTTGGAGAAATTTCCTCTCAGTTCAGACTCTTCAAGCTATCCATTCACTCCGTAAACAGTTCATATACATCTTGAAAGATGCTGGATTGATAGACACCAACGGAGCCTCTGTTCATAACAGCTTAAGTCACAATCAGTCATTGGTTCGAGCTGTTATATGTTCTGGGTTGTTTCCCGGTATTGCATCCGTTGTGGTGAGTTTCGTCAGTTAATAGTTCGTTTTCTGGTAAGTCATACTTTCAACATGAAAAAATCTTTTCTTACATGCAGCACAGGGAGGCATCAATGTCCTTTAAAACAATGGACGATGGGCAGGTCTTGCTTTATGCGGTATGTCTCATCGTTCTTATCCATTTTACCATACGCACATTTTCTTGTTTCATATCGAAATTTTCAGAATGTATTGCAAATTAAGATGCTGGTTCCTGAAACTTGTGTTTGTAAAGTTTCTGACCTTGCTTCATATTATTGGTTCAGAATTCTGTGAATGCACGTTACCAAACTATACAATATCCATGGTTGGTGTTTGGAGAGAAGGTGAAAGTTAATAGTGTATTCATACGCGATTCTACTGGAGTATCAGATTCTATTTGATCCTTTTTGGTGGTAAAGTCGGCTATGGTGCCATGGTAACTTTTCTGTTTATATATTCAACTTCTTCCAGCCTTTTCTTTTTCCTCTATACTTTGCTTTGCCCTTTTCTCTCCTTTCCTCATGCCTTCCTCTTCAGGCAGGACATCTGAAAATGCTGGAAGGATATATCGATTTGTTTATGGATCCAAGTTTGGCAGATTGCTACATGAAACTTAAAGAGGAGCTCAGTAAGCTTGTGCAGAAGAAGGTAAGAATGCATGATTGTAAAGAAAAGATTGAATGATTGCATCTTCTTGATTGTTGATGACATCTCATTTTGGAAAATTGCAGCTTCAAGACCCTAATATTGACATCTATAAAGAAGGCAAATACCTCATGCTTGCTGTCCAAGATCTGATCTCGGGGACCAATGCGAAGGTAGGTTTGTTTTTGGCCGTGAAAGCAAGAAACCCAGGGAATCTTCGGACAAAGACAACTTTGCAAAAGATGGAACAAATCCCAAGAGCCTACTTCAGACTCTTTTGATGAGGGCTGGTCACTCGCCTCCAAAGTACAAAACGAAGCATCTCAAGACCAACGAATTCAGGGCACTTGTAGAGTTCAAAGGAATGCAATTCGTGGGAAAGCCAAAGAGAAACAAGACACTTGCCGAGAAAGACGCTGCTATAGAAGCGTTGGCTTGGTTGACCCACACTTCTGAGCCCAATCATGACGAACATGGTAATAGTTCTCCGCCAGACGTCACTGACAATATGCTGAAACTCCTTGGCAAGAGAAAGAGATCGAAACGACACTGAGCATGTAAGCAATTCACCTGTTATCTGATAACTGCAGAAAGTTACTTGTTCCTTTGGGTTTTCTTGTTTGTTCAGTATATGATCAAGAGGGAGGCTTATGGTGACCAAATCGCCTGATGAAGGTAATGCCCTGGCCTATTTGATGTACCAATATTTAGCCATAGAAAGTCTATTTATTACCATTACAATGTAGTAGTAGAGTATGATAGTGCACAAAAATTCATTTCTTTAAGTTTGATACATCCTCTGTTTCAACTGTTACAAGAATGAACACAATAATTATAATGTACAATTGCGAACCTCTATGCCAAAAAATTTGTAGTTCTACCTAAATCTGAGCTATAAACGTGTAATGAATTCAAACAATATGATAGCATGTTTTATTACCAGTTACTCTGTCAACGACAACAGAGCAACGTACCCTCTCATCTTTGTGCAGCATCATTCATCTCTATTTCCCCATTTCTAGAACTCCTTAGATCCCCGAATTTCTCCATTTCTCTTGCAATTTGAATATCATCAGGTTTCCAGTTCTGAACGATGGTCTTTATCACGAAACGTGGTACAAGTGCTCCAATGGCAGCGCCGAATAAGCAAGCCCAGAACAACCTGGTGCTGGCTATTTCGAAAAATGCCCTGCACAGTCATTTAGCAGAATGTGAGTTCATTCATGGTTTCATTTCCCCGACATATATTTATTTCTATGAAAGAAAATACGGGTCATGGACTCTTACCAGTAACCAGGTAGTATAGGGATGGCATCGATTATCATAACGCAGATAAAAGTGGCGATTATCGATCCCCAAACAGCAGCATGAGTTACCCAGTACCATCTTATTACATCCATGGCCAAATGTACATTGACCAATATCACAACAGCAAGGGTCCATAGATCTCCGATGCTCGAAATGTCAACCGTTGACTTACGGTATGCAAGGAGAGGTACAAAGAACGCAGCTACGCTCTGCCACAATGTATCGAACATTGTTAGCCAGAATAATTTTCCATTGTAGCCCTCTTCTCTCTGTCCTGGCCCGTAAAGCTGAGGATACTTCAGAAGAGTTCTTCTGCTTAAATCTTTATCGAGTATCCCTACGACTATTGTGGGCACTGCTGTGTAGATTACAGAGTACAACATACTGCTCCAATCTGTCATGGCTGTTGTTAATTGTGTAACCTGTGTAGAGCACATACCTGCAAGAGAAGAAAATGTTTGAGGCTCACTTGAGTTGGTTATATTCTTTCTCTTTTCGTTTTCTATTGAAAGATATAAATTGTTTCTTTCATCGGTATTCCTAGTATGAAAATTTTGTATCCATATGCATAACTGTTAAGAATCAACTCTTGAAAGTGCAATAACGCAAGCAGCATTCAAACTGATTCACAAATTCAAGTCAATCTACAATGAAATTGTATTTTCCTTGCATATTATTATAAACATTGTGATTTAAGAGAGAAGATTCAAACGATCAGAACAGTTTCATTATATAAGACCTGCAACTTTCGAGCCAATTCTTCGTCGGATGCCAATGATCATCTGCAGCTACTTCTATTTCTTCAGTTTCATTATCAGTGATGGAGATTAACCTCAAACTTCTCAGAAATCGTCTTAAGATCAGCATCATCCTTCACGGGACAGTTAGCGTCACCTCCCAATATCTGTAGTACCCATCGAAATCCCATCAATAAGCCAACAAAGCAATCACAACAAGCAGTGAAACGAACAACTCATTCCATAAATCGACAGTGAGAAAGATCGAGAGATAAACATAGATCCATTTCCCTAGTACTACAGTCGAGAAAGCCTCCAATCCCAACAGAAACAACGAATACTAAGGATTCCCACCCATATCAGCAATACGCTTCACATTTTACTAAAATGCCAAACGCATCCTAGGTACCGAATCGAAAAACGAAGGAATGTCTCATTTGCCGAACCTTTTGCTGATCGGGAGGAACCGACGTGAGAGAGAACAGCTGAAATTGGAGAACCTGAGACCGAACCAGACAAACAAAACAAAACCCTTTGAGAAATTCAATTTGGATAACAGACGGAAAAGAAAGATCGCAACGATAGACACTTCGAAGCCATCATCTGTGTCGTAATCGACATCAAAAGCTGAATCGCCGTGCTGAACCAGCAATCTGCGACCACCATCTCCTCTCCCGATCGATCCTCTACTTCGCTTCCACTCCTCGTTCGAATCCCCGTCCATTGCAAAGTCAGCTAACGTCGAGTCAACTCTTCAACCCCAGTCAACAATCAATTCCGCTTGTCTCAAATAAAATCTAAATAAAATAAAAATCGAAATTATTTTCTTCCCACATGCCCAACATTACTACAAAAAATAATTTGGGAAAAAACCAAATCTCCGTTACGGTAGTTGAGAATTCTCGTTGACTCGTACAAATCCAATAAATGATAAATATATCAACCATCTATCAACAATCTCCATTTACTATCATCGTCTAGCTATCTGCATGCCTATACAGTGATTTCATTTAAGGCACAGCCATCCCCCATTAATGGCCCGAACTAACAACCAACCCTTAATATCCACTCTATATGTGTACGTCTGCGCCGGGAAAATCTTCTTTCCGCCATTCCATCTTTGTCCTAGGATCCATCGATCTTTCCCAAACAAGAAAAGAAACAAAAGAAAATGGAAGTCGAGACAAAGCGTAGTAACAGCAGTCGAGTCAAAGTTCATTCCCTACTAAGCGTAGTCTCTAGCAAGCCGACGAGCGAGCCCGGAAAGTTCCACGAGCTGTCGGCCATCGACGGCGCGATGGACCCCTACGTCATCCACCTCGTACTGTACTACGGATCCGACCCGTTTGTGACCGGCCGATGACGTCACCTCTGGACAACCTCAGGATAAGCTTGTCCGAAGCGCTGAACATGTACCCCACCGTCGTGGGTCGTTTGGCCCGCGGCGGAGGCGGCGGGCCGAGGGGAGATGCTTGAGGGTCAAGGTCAGCGACGCCGGCGTGAGGATGCTGCATGCCGACGTCGGCGGCGCTACGTTGGATGATGGCTGAGATCCGCCGATGCTGATGAAGAGAGGGATCTGACGGCGTGGGAGGACATGCCTCAAGATCCGAGCTTTTGGTCTCTCTTACAGAATACAGGTTATCATTACACCATTCATAGGTTCGATCTTATAAAGGTTATATCGTGGCGGGAAAAAGAATATTTAAACTAAAAAAATTGCAATCTTTCTTTTTTCTTGAAGATAAGCAACTTCATGTGTGGAGGATTGGCCATTGGGATCAGCTGCAATCATATGCAGGCGGACATAACGAGCATTGCCCAGCTCGTCATTCGTGGAGCAAAGTTCATCGAGGCCTAAAGCCTATTTCTCCAGTTTTTCAACTTCCACGATATGCGATACCTCCTAACATTCCATTGAATCGCCTTTTTTCGTATCTGAGCCTTATAACAACGCCGAACCCACTTCAAAAATGCACACAGTGACCATGAAATTCTCGAGTTCAGCCGTCGAAAAGGCGCTGTCCCAAGTTCGCAAATTTGCCCTGAAGCCACTCCGTACGATGTCCTAACAGCTCTCTTTTGGTCAAGCATAGTGCGATGCATAGACGACGAAGGCGATGCTTCTAAGCGTTCTTTATCCATATGCGTCGATGCGAGGAACCGAGGAGAACCCACCATACCCTATAATTACTTTGGAAACGCCCCTCATTTTTCGATCCTTTCTTTGGACAAGGGCTCGCTCGACGAGGGGGATTAGGGCAAGTTTCGAACCTCGTCCACAGGCATGTAATGGAGTTTAAAAGCAAAGAATTTTGGTCGGTTATGAGCAGGTTAAGAAGGGAAAGCAAAGAGAGCTTTAAGGTGTACGATTCCATGCTTACGTGCGTTAGCATGGAGCATTTTGTCGACGGAGAGAAGAAGAAGGGCTGATGCCGGGCGCGGTTTTCTACAAGGGAGAAAAGCCCGTCCATGCGAGTTTTAACGTGAGGAACTTTCACGGGCGAGGGCTGATTGTAATAATGCCTTCTCCCGAATTAGGCTTGCGAGGAATGTATCGGTGACTTCGTCCAGGGAAGTGATCAGAAGCTGAGCGAGGATCGGGCGATACTCGAAATGAAGCCTACTATGGTTGTCAGTGGGAAGAAATGAGGACGAGTTGACAAAGTTGTTATATTTTTTTCTTGTATTGTTTGAGATGTTTCTGAGATTGTAAGAGCTCAGCCAAAAGCTGAGGGGTGTTTCCTTTTAAGATCGGTTAGTTCGGTTTCTCACATTTTCTTGAAGCCTAAACGTATTTCAAAAGAACAAAACTCAGGCAAGAAACGAACTAGTCAAGCAATGAACCTATTTTAATAACTATCTCTCACATTACATAGGATGGGCATGACTAAATAGTGCATTCTCAATGGTCGGAAACAAGTAATATAATGTAAAGAAAATCTTCAGGGATCAGTTTTCTGCTTGGATGAATTGTCTGTGTTGTACTACAGTCAGATGCGTTCACTCAAACAATGCTGATGCGTGCGGCCAACCTTACCTTATCGCGGAATCACAGTTATCAATGTATCCGCTCGACGATTCTTTCATACTTCTGCTTCGAAACCCGCCTCTACTTCTGAAGACTTCCTCTTTCTTTTCTGATTCGTACCTCCACTGTCCCCTGCATTCCATTTGCGATTGTTTCAGTACGGTGTAGAATTTAACAAATGCATATTCTGAGCGGGAAAAATGGCAGAGACAAAATCTATCACAGTGTGTCATCCATAAAGCAAAAACGATACCTTCACAGGGCTGGATTCATGATTTGTTAGATGGCCATTATCCACAGCTCGATCTGAAAGAGGGGACAGAAGGCTACCATCACTCGGTTTCAAAACCTTCAAATCATTCAATTGCTGCTGCTCGTGAACGTCTCGGTACGGATCAGGAGGCAAAAAGCAAATTTCCTCCTCGGGTATATCCGAATCACTGAAAGACAAATCTTTCTCAACCGTCGAAACATCCACCTCATCATCTTCGTTGATAGCCGAATCTTTCAACTGAATACAATCAGCGTAGAATTTTAGATAAAATGACGAGGAGAAAACAAAAGTAATGTTTTGATAGTCATTCTTCACTACCTTTTCTGCTTCAGGAACTAGATCGAATTCGTCCTCTCGTTCAACATATTCTTCATTTTCCTCGAGCTCCTTAAATCTGCTGGGGCAAACGCACTCCAATTTTCGGTATAATCCTTGGCCCATATATACGCCAACCCAGTCAAGGAGAGCGAAACAACAACAGGGCGGATTGGGTGCCATGCCAAATCTATCATACCTTCCCTGGTCCTTCAAGAATCTTCACAAGATGCCCAGCTTTGTCCCATATGTAGATCTTGTGCTCACCTTTGCTTGCCGAACCCCCAACGACCCACTCTCCATCGCCGCTAAAACAGGGAACTTTCCAATGTACTTTGGTTATGGAGTCTTGAAACTCTCTAAATGGAGCTAAACACTTTGACCCCACGAGCTTCACTTTTTCAACTTCATTTAGCTCGGGCGCTTCACTAACAAACTTATTGAGGCATCAAGCCCATCCTTCACCGGCAAAAGATTTTCATATATTCTGATAATCCTATCGTTAGAGTTAGTAAGAAGGTAGTTCCCGTCCCTGCTGAACACGATGTTCTTAATCACAGAAGCCCAGAAATAGCAACGACGCCACATATTCGAACATTTTTGGGATTCACAATAGTATTTCCCCTTTTGAGTTCCCGACATACACCAAATCACCATAGTTATCAAGCACGCTGCGGTTGGAGTAAATGGAGCAGATCCATCCGAAAATTTATTACGGGAAGATGGAACGAGATCATTTCCTGCATCAGGTAATGAGGATGGAAGTACCGTGGCGCTGATGTGTCCAAATCCACAAGAAGTGGGGCAGAGGAAAGTGGGCAAACCAAGCAGATTGATGGGGTAGAGGACCTCGGATGGAGGGTGCTTGTAATGGCGTTTGTTGCAGAGTGGTTCGAACTATTTTCTCCCCTTTGACGACGTCCCAAAGAGTCAAGGACTTATCGGCAGCAGAAACAAGAAGGCGGTGACCATACTTAGACCAACTAACACTAGTAATTGCTGCTACACAGTTTTTATCCTTCAGTTCTCTGGCAATGCCTCTAGTTTCAAAATCCCATATGATGCAGCTTCCATCAGAGCACCCAGCTGGACAAAAAAGAAGTTAATCAAGTATCCAACTATTTGCTCTTTCTTATCTATAGCATTGTTTAAACTAAAAATAAAATGACTTTCCCAATAAAAACCTAGTTCCAAGGCTCATCCTTCCGTATACACACTAAATGCACACAAAAGCCTAGAAATTATCTTGAATCATAGATAGAAAATTTAAGGACCAGCTCAATCGTTTACGAATTTGCGCCTACACGCACCATAAAAATAGAGACCAACAACACAAAATGATTACATTCTTTACATTTTTTGGGCACATTAACTCATATAAGATGGACCAACTACGAGCACCAGCAACTATCTTTACAGCCACATCATATTTTTAAGCCCACACTGACAAAGGTAACAAAATGTGTTCAAAGTGGTGAAAAGGAAACAGAGTGACAAATCATACCAGCAAGAAGCGTTCCCCGGCGATTAAAGGCAATGCACTTCATACCCCATGTTCCAAGTACTCCTCAATTGCCTCTGGAAAATCACCTTGTAATGGGTCTAAACAAAAGCAACACAGCATCACATACAAGAGGAACTTCTTAAACTTAATGATAACAAATAAGGCCGAAGAACAAAACTTTACCAATGATTGGGCATTCATAGCGTATCTCCCCTACCTACAGGTGCTGCTCCGAGTTTCAAAGAATTACGAAATAAATGTAAGCAAACAGTGAGCGGCGTACTACATTCCAACATAAACCCGTGAAATGCAAGATTAACGGATCGAACGCAGAGGAAAATAAAAAGATCGACTTTGTATATTGTTTTCAGCTCACCCTCTAAAAGTCTATAAAGAGAGAAATCGGTATCAATCATACGCGGAGACTAGCGACCAAACTAGCACGTAGCAATAATTTCCTTATTACTGCGATTCTTGTAGATCTTACACCGCGAGGACGAGGAGGCAAAGAAGGGTTTTGTGTGACGCGGGAAATAAAACGGTGTGAAAAGAATTATATTTTCCATTTTCCTTTATGCAATGGAGAAAAAAAAGCCGATGACACCTCCACAGTCGACAAGGTATAGTTTGGGAAAATAAGATATCTGCCCTTTCACCATTCCGTTCCTCAACTATAGCCCATCATCTTTTGAAAATTACATATATACCTCTGAAATTTAGAGTTTATTGCAGTTGTGAACAAAAGCGGCTTTATCTACAAATGCAAAGAACCAAAGTACAACAAATTTGATAAAAAATACCAAAAAGGCTAACTAACGAAAAGTTGGGGCTCAAATTAATCTATTTCACAGCAATTTGCATTAATAAATTCATATAGGGGGTTTCATGTTAATTGTACACATCAAAATTAGCCCAGTACAGAAGCTAGCCCAACTACAAGAATAGCAGCCCATTTATGTTTATTCTTCTGTTTTTTTTTTTTTTTTTTTTTTTTTCATTTATAAAATGTGTAATATAATTCAGACATTTTGCCAAACAGTTCTCTGCTTCTGCTCTGTTCTGCTCTTCTTCGGAGGGACAAGAATTGACAGCTCTGCATAAGCACTTCAGCATAGAGAAGAGAATCGAAACGATGCTACGATTTGATCATTACAACAAAATATGCATTCCAAGTTAAGGTTTTTGATTGCACGTGCAATTACCAAGAATTCGTGTATTGTCTACTCATCAGCTCCTTCCAACCCGTTGCTCAAATTTATCCCTGAAAATCGTGGTTGGCTTTCTCAGCTCAAAAGCATAACTCGATATTCTCTTGGGCGGAATTTTTGTGGGTATGCTGCCGAGCAGTTCTCGGACGATGAGTATGAATGCGATTATGAAAACAACCCTGTAAGAATTATATGTCGTCTCTGTATACTGTATGTTTCTGGATTTTCGTTTTGACGTTGTTGAATGGTTATGACGGTGTTTAGCTCTGTTGTACTGATGGAGTTGTGTAGAAATGGTTGGGAGATGCTCCGCCCACCGCCGTAGTATCTTTATTTACTAATGTTTCTTTGTTACCTTTTAACTTTCTAGAGTTTACTAAGTAGTTTATTATCTTTCTTGGGACAAATCTATGATCGCTTTCAAATGTTTAGGCCTCATCGTCGGTTGCGAATATTGATGAATGGAAATGGAAGCTTAGCATGCTTTTACGAAGTGATGTGGAGCAGGAAATTGTGTCAAGAGATAAGAGAGATAGGAGAGACTTTGAGCAAATATCCAATCTTGCCAAAAGGATGGGCCTTTACTGGTAAATGACTAGAGATTGTGTTTGATAGTTTGTCTCTAATATAATATTGCTAGGTCGGCCTAAAAAATGTATGAATTTTGCTTCTCCAGTGAGATATATGGGAAAGTGGTAGTTGCGAGCAAGGTCCCGCTTCCCATTACAGGCCCGATTTGGATGATAAACGACCACAGAGGGAGGTAATAGCTGATAGAAAATGTGCGCTTGTTTGTACTTTTATGATGTTACTCATTGGAA
Organism: Craterostigma plantagineum; assembly: GCA_027422505.1. NCBI lineage: Eukaryota > Viridiplantae > Streptophyta > Magnoliopsida > Lamiales > Linderniaceae > Craterostigma > Craterostigma plantagineum. The sequence goes on from JAPQWV010000926.1 coordinate 23,503, forward strand.
AATCTTCACATATTCGGATTTTCACAATTCAACGTGACTTTGAAAATGTATTTGAACATTTTGATCTGCTCCCAGTACTGGAACTGTCTCGAGAGTACCATTGTGACTATTTTTCAGTTTGATTCCTATCAATTATCGGACAACTACATAATTATGCTCACTTGTGAAGGTTGTCATCCCATTGAGCTTGCAAAGGAGAGTGGAGGGTTTGCTCCAAGAACATCTTGACAGAACAGTTCTCAACGCAGATAAATTTAACAATTTGGATGATCAAGAGGCTGACGAGAATCTTCAGAATGCTAATACAGATGCACACACGGATCCATTTCTAGATGGTTCTGTTATGGAGAAAGTTCTTCAGAGGCAGAGCTTGCGCATGCGTAACATGCAGAGAGCTTGGCAGGTATTGATTTGTTTCTTCCCATATTTCGGCTGTTTGGATATACGATTGATTTATAAATTTCATACCCGCCATTTCTGAGAGTTTTCGTTTCTTGTTTATTTGTTACAGGAATCCCCTGAAGGCAGGAGAATGCTGGGTTCAGGATGTCTCTGCCTGCATATAGAGAGAAAGAGAGGCTTCTTCAAGCGATTGCACGGAATCAGGTTGGTTATTCTGCTAGAAAAAATTTATCTTGTGGAAATATATTCTTGTCATGCTGTGGTGGTGTATTGCCGGGAGGTGTATTACAACAACGGTAATATGTTATCTTCTTCACCAAGTCCAGTTTTAGAAGGAGTTATGGTAGAACATCAGCTTGCCATGCCAATTTAAACGAGCTTTTTGTTCTTACTTATGTATCGTATAGTATCCACTTTTTTTAGTTCTGGTTTTCTAATTTGGGCATGCCATCTTTGAAATCATTTTATCTTCCGTCTACAGTTGTAAGAAACGTCTATGGTTATATGTTTTTTCATTATAACAAACAACAGGTGGTGGTGATTTCTGGGGAGACAGGGTGCGGTAAAACCACCCAACTTCCTCAATATATTTTGGAGTCGGAAATAGAGTCTGGCCGTGGAGCATTCTGTAGCATAATATGTACGCAGCCACGGCGAATATCAGCCCTGACTGTTGCTGAAAGAGTTGCTGCAGAGAGGGGAGAACCTCTTGGAGATTCTGTATGCCCACTTGCCATTTCGTTTTATAATTTATTTGTTTTCCTCTTTAAATTTAGGCCTTTCAAACAATGTCTAGTTCTCGGCTGGAAATTACTTTTTTTTGCTGCAGTTGTTCAGCATAAATTTTCTCTTCTTCTGACAGGTTGGATATAAAGTACGATTAGAGGGAATGAAAGGTAAGAATACCCATTTGCTTTTCTGTACCAGTGGGATTTTGCTGAGAAGACTCTTGCATGATCGAAATCTGGATGGTATCACTCATGTCTTTGTTGATGAAATTCATGAGCGAGGCATGAATGAAGGTGCGTTCAAATGCTACTACTGGTTGTTACTATTACTACCACTACCTCAAGTACTAGTAATGTTGTTAATACTTGCCATGCCATTTTTCTCTCAGATTTCTTGTTAATTGTCTTGAAGGATCTCCTTCCTCGAAGACGAGATCTAAGATTGATCTTGATGAGCGCCACTCTGAATGCTGAACTATTTTCTCGTTATTTCGGTGAGGCACCCATGATTCATATTCCGGTAAGATTTAGCCCTAAAGTGTGTTTCCAATTGATTGCTTTTCGATACGGCCACTTTGCAGTTGATCCCTTCTTACTTATTTACATCTTATTGTTATGTGGATGCAGGGCTTCACATATCCAGTAAGAGCCCATTTTTTGGAAGACATCCTTGAAATGACTGGATATAAGTTGACTTCATTCAACCAAATAGACGATTATGGACAGGAGAAGATGTGGAAAACGCAAAGACAATTAGCACCACGTAAACGAAAAAACCAAATTACCACTCTTGTTGAGGTATACCTCATTTTTTGATACTTTATTCTGACATGTGACTGACATTTTTTTTATTGCCTACCTAGCTTTAATAGATTTATTTTCATCTAGTTTGCTTTTGCTGCAATATTTTATGCTTTCACAGACGCTATTTTATGAATTTCTTCAGCTGATTTGTCTTGCATCTTCATGTATGTGCTATGAACAGGAAGCGCTGAATAAGTCAAATTTTGGTAGCTATAGCTCTAGGGTACATGAGTCACTGTCATCCTGGACACCTGATAGTATTGGATTCAACCTCATTGAGGCTGTCTTATGTCACATTTGTCGCAAGGAACGACCTGGCGCTGTATTAGTATTTTTGACAGGATGGGAAGATATTAGTTTCTTGAGGGAGCAACTAAAAGCTCATCCACTCTTAGGAGACCCTAATAGGGTCCTAGTGCTTACTTGCCATGGCTCAATGGCAACATCTGAACAGGCAGGTTATTCAAATGCATGATTATTATCTTCCTATTGTTAATTGATTTATTTTTATTTCCTTAACTTTGTTGAAAATTTTGGGTTTATCCTACAGAAACTCATATTTTGAGAACCTCCTCCTAATGTTCGAAAAATCGTACTGGCTACTAATATGGCTGAGGCAAGTATTACCATTAATGACATTGTTTTTGTTGTCGACTGCGGAAAAGCAAAGGAGACTACCTACGATGCCTTAAACAACACTCCTTGCTTATTACCTTCATGGATATCCCAAGCTTCCGCTCGGCAAGTGAGTCCTATCCCTTTTGGTTGTATCTTCTTTTTTTAAATTCCACATTGGTATGGCTTGCGAAGTATGATATCTTCTATATTGTGAATGTACAATATTTTTATCATTATTAACAAAAATGTATTAACTGATCAGAGAAGGGGCAGAGCAGGTCGAGTACAGTCAGGCGAGTGTTACCATCTATATCCACGTTGCGTTTATGAAGCTTTTGCTGAATACCAACTCCCTGAACTGTTAAGAACTCCACTGAACTCGCTCTGCTTGCAAATTAAAAGCTTACAAGTCGAAAGTATTGCGGATTTTCTCTCTGCTGCTCTTCAGCCACCTGAATCATTGGCTGTAAGTGCTGGACTGAACAGCTTTTAAGTTTTTTTTTTTTTTTTTTTTTTTTTTTTATGTTATGGGTCACAAATAATACCTTGCTTTACTAACTTGTTTTTTTCAGGTGCAAACGCTATCGAGTTTTTGAAGATGATTGGTGCATTAGATGAAAATGAGAATCTCACATATCTTGGTCTGCAATAATAATTGCTTAGATGAGTAGATATTCGATTGGTACTCATGACCTTTCATTTGACATTTGTCGAAATTTGTTTTCCTTCGTATCAGGTGGGTTCTTATCAGTGCTTCCAGTGGATCCTAAGCTAGGGAAAATGCTGATTATGGGTGCAATTTTATGTTGCTTCGATCCTATTCTGACAATTGTTGCTGCTCTGAGTGTCCGAGACCCTTTTCTTTTGCCTTCAGAAAAGAAGGATGTAAGTCAGTTGAAACATTAGATTTATAATCCGTTCTGTAGTATTTTATGTTTTAGCTCCACGCAAAGTTCGTCTTTGGTGACATCCTAGCTAATTTAACAATCTGATGATGCAGCTTGCTGGGACCGCCAAATCCAGGTTCTCAGCAAAGGATTATAGTGACCATATGGCATTGGTGCGTGCTTATGAAGGATGGAAGGATGCAGATAGAGAAGGTTCTGGCTATGAGTATTGTTGGAGAAATTTCCTCTCAGTTCAGACTCTTCAAGCTATCCATTCACTCCGTAAACAGTTCATATATATCTTGAAAGATGCTGGATTGATAGACACCAACGGAGCCTCTGTTCATAACAGCTTAAGTCACAATCAGTCATTGGTTCGAGCTGTTATATGTTCTGGGTTGTTTCCCGGTATTGCATCCGTTGTGGTGAGTTTCATCAATTAATAGTTCGTTTTCTGGTAAGTCATACTTTCAACATGAAAAAATCTTTTCTTACGTGCAGCACAGGGAGGCATCAATGTCCTTCAAAACAATGGACGATGGGCAGGTCTTGCTTTATGCGGTATGTCTCATCGTTCTTATCCATTTTACCATACACACATTTTCTTGTTCCATATCGAAATTTTCAGAATGTATTGCAAATTAAGATGCTGGTTCCTGAAACTTGTGTTTGTAAAGTTTCTGACCTTGCTTCATATTATTTGGTTCAGAATTCTGTGAATGCACGTTACCAAACTATACAATATCCATGGTTGGTGTTTGGAGAGAAGGTGAAAGTTAATAGTGTATTCATACGCGATTCTACTGGAGTATCAGATTCTATTTTGATCCTTTTTGGTGGTAAAGTCGGCTATGGTGCAATGGTAACTTTTCTGTTTATATAGTCAAACTTCTTCCAGCCTTTTCTTTTTCCTCTATACTTTGCTTTGCCCTTTTCTTCCTTTCCTCATGCCTTCCTCTTCAGGCAGGACATCTGAAAATGCTGGAAGGATATATCGATTTGTTTATGGATCCAAGTTTGGCAGATTGCTACATGAAACTTAAAGAGGAGCTCAATAAGCTTGTGCAGAAGAAGGTAAGAATGCATGATTGTAAAGAAAGATTGAATGATTGCATCTTCTTAATTGTTGATGACATCTCATTTTGGAAAATTGCAGCTTCAAGACCCTAATATTGACATCTACAAAGAAGGCAAATACCTCATGCTTGCTGTCCAAGATCTGATCTTGGGGGACCAATGCGAAGGTAGGTTTGTTTTTGGCCGTGAAAGCAAGAAACCCAGGGAATCTTCGGACAAAGACAACTTTGCAAAAGATGGAACAAATCCCAAGAGCCTACTTCAGACTCTTTTGATGAGGGCTGGTCACTCGCCTCCAAAGTACAAAACGAAGCATCTCAAGACCAACGAGTTCAGGGCACTTGTAGAGTTCAAAGGAATGCAATTCGTGGGAAAGCCAAAGAGAAACAAGACACTTGCCGAGAAAGACGCTGCTATAGAAGCGTTGGCTTGGTTGACCCACACTTCTGAGCCCAATCATGACGAACATGGTAATAGTTCTCCGCCAGACGTCACTGACAATATGCTGAAACTCCTTGGCAAGAGAAAGAGATCGAAACGACACTGAGCAGTAAGCAATTCACCTGTTATCTGATAACTGCAGAAAGTTACTTGTTCCTTTGGGTTTGCTTGTTTGTTCAGTATATGATCAAGAGGGAGGCTTATGGTGACCAAATCGCCTGATGAAGGTAAATGCCCTTGGCCTATTTGATGTACCAATATCTAGCCATAGAAAGTCTATTTATTACCATTACAATGTAGTAGAGTATGATAGTGCACAAAAATTCATTTCTTTAAGTTTGATACATCCTCTGTTTCAACTGTTACAAGAATGAACACAATAATTATAATGTACAATTGCGAACCTCTATGCCAAAAAATTTGTAGTTCTACCTAAATCTGAGCTATAAACGTGTAATGAATTCAAACAATATGATAGCATGTTTTATTACCAGTTACTCTGTCAACGACAAAAGAGCAACGTACCCTCTCATCTTTGTGCAGCATCATTCATCTCTATCTCCCCATTTCTAGAACTCCTTAGATCCACGAATTTCTCCATTTCTCTTGCAATTTGAATATCATCAGGTTTCCAGTTCTGAACGATGGTCTTTATCACGAAACGTGGTACAAGTGCTCCAATGGCAGCGCCGAATAAGCAAGCCCAGAACAACCTGGTGCTGGCTATTTCGAAAAATGCCCTGCACAGTCATTTAGCAGAATGTGAGTTCATTCATGGTTCATTTCGCCCACATATATTTATTTCTATGAAAGAAAATCATGGACTCTTACCAGTAACCAGGTAGTATAGGGATGGCATCGATTATCATAACACAGATGAAAGTGGCGATTATCGATCCCCAAACAGCAGCATGAGTTACCCAGTACCATCTTATTACATCCATGGCCAAATGTACATTGACCAATATCACAACAGCAAGGGTCCATAGATCTCCGATGCTCGAAATGTCAACCGTTGACTTACGATATGCAAGGAGAGGTACAAAGAACGCAGCTACGCTCTGCCACAATGTATCGAACATTGTTAGCCAGAATAATTTTCCATTGTAGCCCTCTTCTCTCTGTCCTGGCCCGTAAAGCTGAGGATACTTCAGAAGAGTTCTTCTGCTTAAATCTTTATCGAGTATCCCTACGACTATTGTGGGCACTGCTGTGTAGATTACAGAGTACAACATACTGCTCCAATCTGTCATGGCTGTTGTTAATGTGTAACCTGTGTAGAGCACATACCTGCAAGAGAAGAAAATGTTTGAGGCTCACTCGAGTGGTTGATCTTTCTCTGTTTCATTTTCTATTGAAGATATAAGATCGTTTCTTTCATCGGTATTCCTAGTATGAACACGTACAATTCTCAGAGCATACTCACCAGAACAAGACGAAAACCAAGATGGCATTTCTGTAGAAGTTGTAGAGTATCATGTAGCTGATTCTCTGGTAATTCCAATGCCCGTGTACAAGCAACAAAGGCACCAAAAATCTGAATTGTCCCATTGCAAAGTCCGATGCCATTACAGCTTGTCGACCTTCTTGCCCGCTGATGCCAATGCCGACATCAGCCATTTGGATCATCGAAACGTCGTTTGCTCCTAAAGTTCAGGTGGAAAATAAATAGTTCAGTAGTGTATGATGAACTGAGCCTTGTTTGCTGTTTTTCAGACAACATAGGCATTCTTTATTGGAGAAAATGCAATATATACCATCTCCAATGGCAAGAGACATGTCGTCCGTTCTGTTCTTAATCAGAGCGACTATTCCCGCCTTCTGCAGAGGCGCGACTCTACAGCACAACACCACCTTGCATTTGCTCGACAGTTCGAAGAGCTGCAAAAACACCGTTTAAAAGAGTTAGAGAACCTCGTTAGAAGTTCAGGTTCTGCAATGGTGGAAAACTTCACCTGTTGTTCAAGCTCGGAATCCAAGATGTAAACAAGGCTCGTCCCATCGATTATCAAGGCAAGTTGAGCTTCAGAAGCTCCACTTTCCAGCTTCTTACACAGCACCAAAGCATCGTCCAAGCTCTTCTTGCAAGAATCCTTGGAGTTCTTGTTTATCACTATCTGAGTCATCGCGCCCGTCAACAGCTTCGAAGAGTATCCTATCGAAATTGCAGTTTCTTGTTTGTCCCCAGTAAGAACCCAAACCTTAATGCCCGCCGTCCTCAACGACTCGATTGCTTCGGGCACGCCGAGCTGAAGCTTATCCTCAATGCCCGAAGCACCTAATATGTCTAACTGGTTTTCAACATTATTAGCGACTTTGCGAAGCAAAGCTGCTCGGCCCATTAGGGCAGAGTTGGCCGACTCATACGACGAATGCCACTGTTCGAATTCAGACGAGGTCAGCTCTCTCATCCCAATGACGAGTGTTCTCAGGCCCTTCGAAGAGTACGATTTGAGGTGAGATTCAGTCGCTGGTACTATGTTCGACTTCGAGGACTTGTTGATTACGGTCAGCATTGATGTGTCTGCTCCTTTCACGAACAACCTCACCGTCTTGTCTGGACATTCTAAGATCACAGACATCCTCTTTCGATCACTGTCGAACTCGTGCATGCCCAAAACCTTAAATCTGCAGAGCCCATTATCAGATATATATACACAAAAACAGAGAGAGAATCAAACGCAGAAAAGATGGTGAGAACTTTTAGCTTACATTTGCCTTTCCCCTTGAACATTGACGATAATGCCCCCTGAAGTACGTTCGACAAGCATAAAACCGTAACTAGCAGCAGCATAAGCTAAGGCCTGTTCGTCGGGAGATTCCCCTTGATATTCTATCAACCTCATTAGGATCAGATGTCTCGACGATTATAGGCACGATGGTATTACAAGTTGCCAGGGCAACAAAGAAGTCATAAACGTGTCTGCCTTCAACACTGCCCTTGTTTCTCGACAGTTTCAAGAGCTGTGGATCGAGTTTCACCTCCATCTTCGGCCTGAAGACTGTTCCGCCATCTGTTACCAAGTAAGACAGATATGTTAGAAGAAAGACGTACTAAAAGTTTCTGAAGTAAGCGCAAGAAAATCGCCATACCTCGAACAGAGTATCCACTCTTCTCATCCTCATTACCAGCGACCCCATTGCTGTAATCTATCCCTGCAATGCTCGCGCACTGAAATTCCATCTTGTTCTCCGTAAGAGTGCCAGTTTTGTCTGAGAAAACGTACTTTATCTGTCCTAAATCTTCGTTTATATTCAAAGCCCGGCACTGAAACCTAGAGTTAGTCGACTTATCGAGCATCCTGTCGTCTCTGATCATGAAATAAGCCTGCCCTATACGAACGAGCTCCATGGATATGTACAGAGATATTGGGATCATAACTTGGAATACAATCACAGACATGAGGAAAGCAAAGAATATCTCCATTCCCCATCCGTAATACTCGTAATCCTCAACTTTTACCTCCGAATAGTCCTTCTTATGGTAGAACTGCATCAAAGTTAGCTCATCCCTATGGCGTCTCAGCCAAACGCCGTGAAGGACACTAACAATGGTACAGAGACCAATGAGAAAGAACGAAAGAACGACGATTTCCCTATTCATACGTGTCTCTAAATGGCTCCTCTTGGAAGGAGCGCCCGAGTTATTAAGCATCGCCTTCGTTTCCTTACCAGTGTAAACTGCCACGCCAAGCGCCCAATCTGTGTTCCTAAGCTCACAACCTCGTAAGAGTATGTTAGAAGGTCCAAGAGACACTTGCTTCCCATCGACGTCCATGTTTCCAAGAAAGCCGTAGATGTTCCTATTCGGTTTCTCGCACTTAATGAGCCCACTAACAGCTTCATTCTCGGGATTCTTCCTCTGCGTCTCTTGCTTGGCATATCGAGTCTTTAGATTCGATTCTCCGTCTAGATTCGTCGTATGCACGTAAGCCACCCCAGTGGGGTCGCTCGTCGACAAGAGAACCATATCGCAGGGAAGGGTTTCGTTCGAAGATACCTTAATGACCTCTCCCACGCATATATCCTTCCATTTCTTGGGCTGAAACTGCCCGTCTGAGAAAACGAGCGCCAATCTGTTGTTTTCGATTCTGTCCGAACGATGCCTGCGATAATCTTCGTAGGCGTCTTTAACTGCAGTGACTGAGAGGACGAACGCCAGAGGCAAAATCGAGGCCTCGCGCCAAAGACAGCCAACTGAGGAACTTGATTGAGAATGGCGATCACTAGGAAGTAAATGTAGGCAACTCTGTGGAACTGCTCGAAGAGGTTTCGAGGTAAGAATGTCAGGACTGAGTACTTTGAGGTCCTAATTGAATTTCCCGCAAACTCGCGGGCTTCGTTCGTCTTTCCCGGGTCGTTTATGTAGACTTTTCTTGCATCCTCGTCGCTGATCTCTTTGTAAGAGCTTCCAAAGCCTTGGGAACGAGCGCCAATCGACCCTATCCTCAAGGGCTTTGACGGCCCCAAATCGCCACCAAGGTTGACTTCTTTGATTGAGTGCCCGCTTGAGTTCTTTGATTGGATCGACGAAACGCTCTGCTTTGAAGAGGAGCGTGGCATGTATTCGGCGGCAGTTTGGTAAGAAGTATCTGAACTGCCCGAATTCTTTGATTGATTTCTATCGGTGCTGCTTTCGAGGTGGGGATTCGAATCCATAGCCGAAGAAGAACTTACTAAAGGATTGTGCCTTAGAGTATCGAAACCGATTGGAGTATAGGGAAGCTCAGATTTACCAGGAATTCTTGGAGAAGGAATCAACAAAGGGCGTTGCTGTTGGTGCTGTGAGGCCATTCCACAAACAGCTCATCAACAATCAAGAAAAACCTCAATTTTCTTACAGAAGAAGATAAGAGTACCTCAAACAGTAGCTCAAAACCAACCTACAAGAAAAGCCCAGATGCTAAATCTCAGCTGAAATCACTCAGATTTCACAACCCAACTAAAATTAACCAACAACCCAACTTAGAAATACTCAAATCGCCGCCTGCTTTATGCTAGTTTAGGAGGAAAGCAACTAAAAGAATGAGCTTTTTTAGCCAAAAAAGACGACTTTTTTTTACCCAAAAAGAATGCAATTGTAATGCATGGAGATAGAGGAGAAAGAGAGATGATCTAGCTTAGGCTGTCCATTTATTAACCCGATAGATTAGAAAGAAAGACTTGCACATGAACTTCTACAGACAGAATTTTCAACGAGGGTTGGCGTACAAACTTGAACGAAACTGATGAGATCTATTTTGCGCCACTGTGGCAGCTACTTGCTATCCATAAAAGGATTTGAAAGTCAAAGGCGCATTCTTTGGTCTATTGCGCTACAAAGGAAATATCCAAGCTTGCAACGAAGTGGGACATGGACGGAGGAGGGAAGAAAAAGTCTTCGGTGAACACCTGTTTTCTTTTTATTTCAAAATTTTAAATAGGAAAAATGGAAATATAAACATAATAAATATCGAAATGGAAAGATAAGAGGAATCTCTTTCGTTAGTTTAATTTGATAGTTAGATGACAAAGAGCTGTCCTTTCTTGATTTTTCTGTGAGACGGCTTGCTGGTCTTCTAGAAGAAACTGCTCTTTATAATTGCGAATGCGTGCGTTACGCGTCTTGGTTTCTAATATAAGTTGTAATATAATAAACATTTTAGTGACATTTAAATTTCTTGCTTGATAAGAAGCTTCTTAAGAAGTTTGAGATGTTTGGAAATAGTTGAAACTAACAAGACATGCTGGCTGATGTTTAGAAGCTTCTCGTGAATATTTCTTTCTAAATTACACTGCCATATTTGATTTTTCCCATATTTTCCTAATTGAAATTTTAGCAAAAAGTTGGAAAATACCATGTTGGTCCCTTGTTTTTTACATAAATATCAAATTGTCCTCATGTTTTAATTTTGCTCAATTCCGTCCCTTGCTTTATAGATGGGTTGGCCCATGTGTATATATGGGCCTTTTACTATTTAATTGGACCACCATGGATTGTGATGATGAGCATTTGGTTCTTTCTTTTTGGGTTATTCGTTCAACCGTGCCTCTGCCCTCTGTCGTGGTCCTCTGCCATGGAATTTATGCAAGGGTAAATTCCTTATCAGGTCCTGTCAGAAACTAAACTTCCTGTTCAGTAATCATACGAAAAAATCTTCCTGTTAAGTACCCTCTGCAAAAGTTGTGTGTTTATATTCCTAAACAGTGAACGGACGGAAATACCCTTCTTGATATTAATTGGGCATCATACCAACTGTTTTGATTTTATACCAACTGTTATTCTAATTATACCAACCGTTTTCATTATTATATCAATGATATAGTGTACAATTTTGTTGGTATAATTACGTCAACAATTGGTATAATGAGTCTTGTGTCTCAACTTTATATTATAGTCGAGTGAGCTCGTTCTACAGTTTCTGGTATAATTTCAAATCAGTTGCATATAATCCAATTTCACTGGATAAAATTCAAATAACGTTTTTACTTGTATAATAACCAAAACATGTGGTATAATTTCTACAATTTCTTGTATAATATCAAAATCAATGGTATAACATCCAGTTCGCTGTAAACTATAATAATGCTATTTAAATTGGACATCATACCAACTATTTTGATTATTATACCAAATGTTATTCTAATTATACCAACTGTATCATTATTATACCAAATAGTATAATTTCTACAATTTTGGTATAATTACGACAACAGTTGGTATAATTTCTACAGTTTCTGGTATAATTTCCAAATCAGTTGTATAACGTCCAATTTCACTGTATAAAATTCGAATAACGTTATTTACTGGTATAATAACCAAACATATGGTACAATTTCTACAGTTTCTGGTATAATTTCAAAATCAGTTGGTATAATTACGTCCAGTTTCTATGTAATTTATAATAATGCTATTTACTTGGTATAATAACGAAAACATATGGTATAATTTCAACATTTTCTGGTACAATGTCCAATTTTGTTGATATAATAACTAATTTTTTTGCTATAATTCATTTGAAAATAACTATTCAGCTTTTTTGAATATGTGAGACAGGGGTATTTTCGTCATTTAATGCTGAAAAGGGTTTTTTAGGTACTGAACATGAATAAATTTTCAAATGGATACTTATAAGGAAAATAATTTGAGGAGTATTTAAAAGGAAGTTGAAATGTTGAAAGGGACTGATAAGGAATTAACCTTTCATGCAAATCAGAGCATCTTGTTTGGTCCGAGGACTTCCATTACACTAACATGGAGTAGTCTATACAACAATCGAGTGATCTTTTCTGTGTTCTTCGATTTTCATGTTCACATTGTCATAATCGATTAAGCGTGACAGTGGTCTGCTTCGATTACCGGCTACATAGTGTCGGAATAATGGTGGCGAGGAAAGGACAAAGAGGAGGAGGAGGAGTCGAAGATGCGGAGGAAGAGTTGGCACGTGTTCCTCTTCAGGCCATCCTTCTCGCCGATAGCTTTGCGACTCTATTTCGCCCAATCACCCTCGGACGCCCCAAAGTACGTGTATTGATATCGATACGTGAGTGCGTATGTAAGGGAGTGTGTATTGTGGTTGGTTGATGCAATCGATATCTAATAAGTCTAAGATGATAAACCCGTTCTAAGACTGTGAGTATTAGGTAATATTGGTTAAGTAGCAGTTGTTTATTATTATTGTACTAGTTTTTATTGCATGTTGATTCCAGAGATGTACTTGTTCCTCTGATGAGGTTGTGGATGGGAAGATTAGTTTTTCGTCTTTCTGTGTATTCGTGGTTTGACTGTTTTTGGATTTGAAGGTATTGCTACCATTGGTGAATAAGCCTATGATTGACTATACATTGGCGTGGCTGGAATCTGCTGGCGTGGAGGAAGTATTCGTGTTTTGTTGTTCTCATTCAAAGCAAGTGATTGAATACTTGGATAAATCTAAATGGCTTGAGCAACCGAATTTTTTGGTCAATACTATAGAGTCGCATAACCCAATCAGTCCAGGAGATGCCTTACGATTGATATATGAAAGAAATGTCGTAAGTTTCTCTCTCCGTTTATGATTTTTATTTATCAAACTTATATGTACGATTTGAAAGGTACATTCTATCGAGATCAATGATAAGTCTCTTGTTGTCTTTTCCCCGTTTTTAATAATTGAAATAAACTAAGTTGTCTGTCTTTGTTTCTCTTTGAAGATACGTGGCGATTTCATCCTTGTTTCTGGAGATACCGTAAGCAACATGTCACTTACAGAGGCGCTTAAGGAACATAAGGAGAGGAAGAGGGTGGACAAAACTGCAGTGATGACCATGGTTATCAAACGTTCGAAGCCATGTGCTGTCATTTGTCAATCTCGTCTTGGAATGGATGAATTGTTCACGGCAATTGACCCTGAAACAAAGCAGCTCTTGTATTATGAAGATAAAGCTGATCTTTCCAAGGGAATGATCTCTTTAGACAAGGCAATGCTGATTGCAAACTCTTTCATCTCACTTCAAAATGACAAGCAGGTGCTTATGTTCTTGTGGAAGCATTTTTTCTTGTTTCTAGTTTGGTGTTCTTCCACAAGAAAAATGAATCTGTTGGCGAGGAAGAAACTTGAATGTTTCAGATAAATTTGTTGGTCACTTGCTCTGGTTTCTGTTATTTGCAGGATTGCTTTATTGACATTTGTTCCCCTGAGGTCCTCAGTCTTTTCACAGACAATTTCGATTATCAACATTTACGTCGTCATTTTGTCAAGGGGTTGCTTGTTGATGATGTAAGTTCCTATACAACATTCACTCGAGGAACAGTCTCCTACTCAATGCCGACTATCTTGGAATTCAAAATTGTGACTAACTTCTCATTGATATAGTTTTTGTTTTCACTGTCTTATTTCCCACAAATGTTTAGTCACATATATTGTGCTTGTTTCTTTATCTATTGTATGCAAAACATCCAGCTTATGGGTTACAAGATCTTCACCCATGAAATACGTTCAAGTTATGCGGCTAGGATTGACAACTATCGGAGCTATGATACCGTTAGCAAAGATATAATCCAGCGGTGGACTTACCCATTTGTGCCTGATGTCCAGTTTTTTGGAAATTCTGAGGCAAATCTTGAAAGACAAGCAATGTACATCGCACCAGGTTCAAAAACTAGGCTATTAGTTGTATCTTGTTACTTTCGTTTTGCATAATGGATAATTCTTAAAACTTCCAACCGGATTTGTTAATAATTAGAATAATCATGGAAATGAACCGGGGTAGGGTAGCTATTGTTAACATGATTATTCCTCTTGATGATAGTGTTGTTGTAACTAAACCTATATTGCTTCATTTTACAGATGTGGGGCTGTCACGTTGTGCAAACATTGCCCTTTCACTGTTATTGGGAATGGAACTGCTGTTGGAAACTATACAGAAGTGTCTAATTCTGTTATAGGTGAAGATTGTATTATTGGAGCCAACGTGTCAATTGAAGGTTGTTATATTTGGAATGAGGTCACTATTGAGGATGGCTGTAAGTTGAAGCATGCCATAGTGTGTGATGGAGTGATCATTAAAGCTGGAGCTATTTTGGAGCCTGGGGTGGTTTTATCTTTCAAGGTAATACATTTTCTAATACTGGAAAAATGGGATGGGAACCCTTTAATAGATGTCATGTCATTCATCAATTGCTGCTGATTTGTTAAGTGACATCGGAAAATATAATTCTTAGTTCTCAATGTGATGCATCAATGATGTCCAAATATTGTTAGTTTGGTTTGGTGAACCCATCTTAGTTGTTCTCATATGCTTAACTTGGACAGGTAATCGTAGGCCCACAATTTGTTGTCCCAGCTTATTCAAAGGTGTCGCTACAGCCAGAGCCAGTGAAGCAAGATAGTGATGAAGAGCTTGAGTACGCTGATAGTCGCTGTGGGAACCTAGACGTTTTAGGTAACTCTTGAATCTCTCGAGTATGTTTGCATGTGTGATATCATGATATGATTATCTACTATCCACAATTTTTTCACATCTTCTGCTATCTCCATGTCTCATTTTCTTGAAAGAAATTGCTGGTTTCGTCTTAGTCCCTTACCTGTGAGAGGACTTGCATATTCAGCTTCTGTTGTTGTGTTGCATGGAGTAGAGCATAGGCCAGCCTCTAGTCATGTGTGTGATGATTATCTACATTCACTTTTTTCCATACAAATTCAAGTATTCTGAGATTTGGAGTGGTGGAATATTTGATGCATTCATAATAACATGGAATTGTCATCGAAATAGACCTTCTATTGCATATAATTTGGTATGCAGCGATGTCTAATGCATCCCAGAAGTTTGAAGAGGGATTAACGACGGACTTACTTGGATCACAAACACCATCTGTTTCAGAGGTCTGCTTTCCTCCTCACTTGTTACTCATTCTGTATCACCCACCCATTCAACATATTTAAACATTAGGAGTTGGATAATGTGAAAGCCATTTCGGACAATCCATATTCCTCAACTGATAACATTGACCAGGTCGGTAGTGGTGGGGTTGGTTTCATTTGGTCGGTTGGTGAGGGAGGAAATGAAGAAGAATGGAGACAATCCGTCGCGCCAATACCTGAAGCCCGACTTTTGGAAATTATTAGAAGTATGGTTGAGGAATCAGATATATCGAATCAAGATGCTAATGCCCTTCCTCTGTCAGGGGCAACTAATGACTCGGATGAAGATGTCAGAGATGACTATGTTCAGTTTGAGAGAGAGGTATTGATCGTGATAATGTTATACTTGGTTGTTGGTGTATTGTAATTTCGTTCTCCTTTTGTGTCTTAATTGCAGGTTGAAGCAACTTTCCTGAGGGCTGTACTTGAAAATGTCAAAGAAGAGAATGTAATATTAGAAGTTAATTCACTACGGTACTGAAATGGCAATGTTAACTTCTTCTTATGTGTTTGAGAGCATCTGAGTTATAGATCTTATGTTCGACCTTCATGGTTAGATCTTGATAATTTGAGTGCTAACAAACTGTTCTATAGGCATGAACCCTGTATTAGGTGAAAATAGCTATCTCCTGTCAAACGCTGATAGGTGAGAATGCTTACATGTTTCTTCAATGACTTAGGTTATCATACAATCTTACTGCTACTGATTGTGCTGGTGCATTATTCTATTCTATGATGAAACTGGCGTTGGAAACCTCACATGGTTCGCCCGGTACGCTTCCTTATCACGCAGTCGATCTTCATTTCCCTTCCCATTATGTAACCGTAGAACATATTTTTTTCCCCTTCCACCATCGATATAATCAATTACTACGATACATCCTTGTAGGTGAGCTGGTTAAAAACGTTGCCACTCTGTTTGTGAAGTGGAAAAAAGTTTTGAAGTATTACCTGCCCAGCATTGATGAAGAGGTAGTTCACAATTTCCTTTTTATTTATTCGTGGATAGACTATGGGCTCAGGTTTACTTTTTTTGTGCAATTCAACTAGTAACATAACATTATTGGGTGATGATATTAAAATATCACAGTACCATCGAATAAGAAGTATTACGTAATTTAACAGTTGTTGCATTTACCCTTTTTCAATTCATGACAGATTGAGGTGATCTTGAAATTTGAAGAGCTGTGTCTAGAGACCATGAGAGAATATTCTGGACTGTTTGTTCAGGTGACCTTATCTCTTGACTTAATGCTCATCTTCTGCTCTCCTTACATCATTAAATTGTGTCTGATAAACAATATTGCTTTGTTTCCAAGTCATTAACAATTTTGTATTTCTTAACGTTTTCAGATATTGCATGTTTTATATGATAAAGATATACTTCAAGAAGAGGCTGTACTGAGCTGGGCTTCAGAGAAGGAAGAGGCCGACGAGTCCGACAAGATTTTTCTCAAGCAAGCAGAGAAGTTCATACAGTGGTTGAATGAAGCATCTGAAGAGGATGAAGAATAAGTTTATAAGTTAAATTAACTGGGTTAATGTCGAAAATAACGTGCGATGGGTCTCTTATAGTTAAAATAAACGATGCTGATCCATCCCATGTATACCCAGCAAAAGAAAATTTCCAATCTCCAAATATTCGTATGATGTTTTTGGGTCCCACTGATAAAATCTTTCTTACAGGATGAAAGGTCACATACTCATTACAGCGCATGGATTAGGGATGTCTCAACCCACTGAGCGGCTAAGCCCGGCCCGGCACGGCACCGCACCGCTCGGCCCGGCCCAGGTTCTATTTATATTTTTATTTTTCATGTGATCAGATCACAATATTTCAATTTAATTGAAAAAATTGATGAATGTCGTCGGTCCATACTTCATAGAGGTATTGAGTATTCAATGTGCATGCATGTCGCGTCAGTCGCCATGTAGATAAAGTAGCCGTCCAATACGTAATTTCTGCGATTTCCTTATCCTATGAATGAAAGCATTTTTGTTATTGTGTGAAAATACGACCAATAATAGAATATGTATCTGAATTTAAATTGCGTCATACTGCTTATTATCCAACTTGTGGTATGGTATGGTATGGCCAATAATAGGAAAAGATAATGATAATGAAAAATGCAGAACACAATCAAGCATATGTCACATGAAACTTCGCCACCCATCTATCTAATTGGCTTATGTATGCGCGTGGCAACTTACAGAAGTAAATACATAACATCCCCAACTTGTAGATTCAATCAAATATCTTTGAGTATGATCGAAGAAATCTGAGAAAAATTGATGTAACTCGAGTATACTTTTGTTGTATAGCACTTAAATATTCATTCACATAAAATTATTTAAACTGCTGACAATTGACGGAATGGTGGGGAGTTAGTGACTCTACAACACCATATTTTTTGTGACGTTGCATTTCTTTTATTGAAAAAAATTACTACCTCCGTCCCGTTATTTTTATCACATGTATTGGGCACATATTAAGGTGATATTATTATATTAATATAGTATAATGAAAAGGTGTGTGTATTTTGACACGTCTTTTAAGAATATTTAATATTATTTTATTGATTGTTTGTGATAATTTTTTACTAAATAAGGAAATGTGATTTAGTGGGACGCCGAAATGGCAATGTGATAAAATAAACTATATATGCTTTTATTGATTTCCATATCAAGTCTTCATGGCCAAGGAAGAGAAGAGGATATGAGGGCAAAACATATATTTTCATTATACTAGTAAATAGAAATCCTTTTTTACCAACGATATAATAAACGAAAAAGATAAAATATAATTAAATCATTTCTGTACTTATGATCTGTTTATACATACGTATATCTTGTACTTAAATTTCTAAATATTTTAATAAATGTGTTTGTGTACTTCATTCATTTGTGCTACCTCACACATTCACGCTGACTGCGTGTAGGCACACTTCTATAAAAGCATTCGTACACACGCTGCAATATCATTTCCCATTTTCGCTAATTCCACTTTTACTTTTTCACTTTTCCGCTTCTCTGTTACCTGTTTTGGGTTTGCATTCCGAGCTTCTTCAACAAACAGGTAATTGTTCAATTTTACGTTGTTAATCTAAAATTCGTAATCGATCCCTTTTAAGGTATGTTGCCTGCAAAACATTAGAAAGCTGAGTGGATCAGTCGACATAGAATTGCGTAGCGTTGGAATTTTTCCATTATTAGGTCAAACGAAACATTTATTCAGGACTTCCAGCGACGAGCAGCTTCTAATATGGTTTGGTTAGTCGTGCATTTATTAGCTTCAGTTAATGAAGTAGGATACGAAAGTTTCTATATTTAGATACGTTTGGGTAATTGATATTAGTTATTGTGTTTCTAATCGGGTTCTATAATTAGCTGGGATATTTTACTCCGGCTTTTTGGCGAGTAGGCACCACCAAGCGTTTTCTTTATCGGTGTTGATTGAGTAGGCAACTGTAGTGGCTGGTGAGCTGATTTCTGGATCGTGTATTGAAGGTTTTGTATCTCAAGTTTTCATGCGTATTCTCATGATGTTAATCTCTTACTTCACTTAATCTTTCACGTTGCATCTATTTATCTTGAATAACCTACCATGTTCAACGTACCTTGATATGGCGTATTAGTTTAAACGGTTAATGACAAGATAACTAATTTAAGTAGTTGAGTCTAATTACTGGGTTTGATGAGTCTAATCCTCATTCTGAATGGAAATGCTAAAAGTAATTTTTATCTAACACTGGTGCTCTGGTTTTTTCTGGCAATGAGTATAACTGCTTCTTCATTGTCACTAACATAGATTTTTGTTTTATTGGTGACATAAATTGCAGTATTAATTTGGTTCACACTGGAAATTACTTAGAATGGCTCTGAACAATGTTACTGATGGTGAAGATGGTGTGTTATCTGCTGATTCACCTCTGAGCAATGATGGTGATACTGATAAGTCGATCGGTAGCTCAACTGGTGGAGTTGTTTTGAAGAAAGGTCCATGGACATCGGCTGAGGATGCAATTTTAGTTGAATATGTCAAGAAGCACGGAGAAGGCAACTGGAATGCAGTTCAGAAACACTCGGGTCTATTACGGTGTGGTAAAAGCTGCAGATTGAGATGGGCCAACCATTTAAGACCAAACCTGAAGAAAGGAGCCTTTACACCAGAAGAAGAGCAACGTATAGCTGAACTTCATGCGAAGATGGGTAATAAATGGGCACGTATGGCTGCACATGTAAGCTCCTAAGGGTTCTTTCTACTACTTGATTTATCCTCTGGAGTAGACAGATCCAATATTTATCATTGTCCATTGAAGATGAGCTCATATAGATTTATATGCGAAGTATGGGTTGTGCGTGTTTCAATTTCAAACCTTAACATTCTACTTCTTCTATTTCAGTTGCCAGGAAGAACAGACAATGAGATAAAAAACTATTGGAATACCCGGATAAAAAGACTCCAACGTGCTGGTTTACCGCTTTACCCCCTGAATTTTTTCCACCAACAAATCATAATTACCAGGAAGATCATCACTCGCTAGGGTTATATTTTGGAGATAGTGGGGGTCAGGAGATGATGCAAAGCAATTGTTATGAGTTACCTATTCCCGTGTTTCATAGTCTCAACAAATTACCAGACACCTCCGAATTTACTAGTATTGCTGCCGACCACTTGATGAAAGATTACGATCTTCACCCATTTTCTAGTCTTGTTTCCAGAACAGTGGGATTTCAGAAGCATACTCAAGAACCGGACGAGCTTATGTCAGACTATGGAGGAGATGTTGATGGTGCTCCTCCGTTTGACAGAACTGAAACCGAGAGTTACAAGAATGGGGTGTCGCCCTTTGGTCTTTGTTACCCAACCGACCCTAACCTTGCTGAGAAACCAGTTTATTATGCAAGTACTCAAGACAGCCACATAATGTCAAGTATAACATTCTCTACTTCTACGAACTTTACTGGGGTTCAGAAGTTGGAGCTCCCTTCATTCCAATATCAAGAGACTGGATTAGGTATCTGGGACTCTACCCCAGAATCATCAGATTTTCTTGTCCACACTGATCATTCAAGGCCACTTCCACCACTTCTATCTCCACCGTCCAGCGATGGCCTATTAGAAGATTTAGTTCATGAATACAAAGCCATGAGGAATGCTGAGAACGGATCTTCTCATCAGCTTAATTCATTTAAGATCCCACCCGGTGATGCAACTGACTACGTCGACCCAAGTTCCCCATCAGGTAGCTCACTGGGATCAATTTTCAGTGGGTGCCTTCGTACTGGTACAAGTGGATGCTTGTTGGAGCAGCAGATGTCTGGTAAGAATACCCTATTTCTCTGACAAAAAAATATCTAACCGTACAATCATGCTTGTTTGTACAATCATGCTTGTTTCGGAAAAATAAATGTGCAAGCTGGGGAGGACTGCTAATCTGATCATTTCCAGTACTCTTTTTTTTTTTAATTTGGAAGTGATCTCTTTTCAAACCCATGAAAATCGTCCTTGACTATGATATGATACTGGTTTTTTAAACTGTAGTGAAATTGCCTTGAGGAACAACTCACTTCATTTTATGCAGTGCACCACATGAAATCAGAAGTGTTCGACGAGAGTTGGATCATGGGTGGTGAAAGCAATGATGAAACACCGACTCGCTTGGACTACTCTACTAGGCCAGACGCTATGCTTGGGTCATGCTGGGTTGGCCATAATGCTTTCGTCCCTGGGCAGCAAAACTCGGTAGTAGCTGGTAGCATTGCATCTATTCTTGGAGAGGAAGAACACTCGGGCAAAGACACCTCTGTTTCTGCTTCTACTCGCTCCTGGGATCATATGCCTTCTGTTCAAGGAATGTCCAGCCTCTCCTAAACATACGAGAAAAAATGTCATTTTTTGGACCTACGGATATTTTCCATTTTAAGCAATTTGCCCAAGTGATTGTTGTTCCCTTGCAGAGCTTCGTGTCTTTACGTCTTCGACAATTAGGCTTCTTCACGGACTATATGGGTGCCCCTTTTCCGCGAGAAGCAACTGTTAGTAGTAAGCCATTTGATCCAACTCTTGAGTTCTCGGTAGCAGAACAATCAATCGTCATATTTGTCTGTTTTACAGTGATGATTATATTGACGCGAAGCAAAACCACAACAGACTCGATTGTGTTGATGACAATTTTACCCCTACTAATTAAATATAGTCATACCATAATGCTTTGGTTCACTTAAAAAATAACAGTAAAACTTGGACAAAATGCATGCTTAAAAGTTGTTTGGCATTGGCTAGACATTAGACAAATGACCAAAACCAGTCCCGTAAACTTTTCTCGACGAGGGAGAGCATGATCTCAGTCACCCCCGACTTGTCTTTTCCAAGAGTCTTCCACGATTAACTCATCAACACCCCAATCTTCATAGCTGCAGAAAGAGAAAGAAAATGCATGAATGAAAAAATGATGTCATGAGATCTTAAGGACAAGAAAGGGGTGGTATTGAGTTACCTTCCATCGGGAAGGTAGCGACGGATTGTAAAGGGTATCTTCCTCTCTCGAAGTTCTTTCATAGCGATCTGAGATCAATGACAAGAGATGACTATGCCCACAGGTGAAAGTATCGGGCAATTTTCAGTGCCATCCATGAATTTACTCTATTACTAAGCTAAAATCAATTTTCTACACAGCAACTTGACAACTATACAACTCACATTCAGGATTCAGGCCATGGATACACAAACGCAGAACTCCCAAGACATCTACACCAAATAAGCACAATAGTTTACCTCAAGTGGGTCGGTCTCACCCTCCAATTCAACCATGACTGGCGCATTCATACTGCACCACAGAAACACAAAGACATAAACTTTTACGCATGGACAAAACGCAGCATGACCCTGTATAAAAATCTGCAGTATAAATCAAATACCTAATCTGCAAAGCTCTTGTTCCCAGAATCCTAGCTCGCTCGTACTTAGTCATGTATTTTGACGTTTTCCGCGGCCGTTCAACTGCCTCCTGATCCTGTTTCTCCTCACCTTCTCCTTCTACTGCGTCGGGGGCTTCCTCGTTCTCATTGTCTTCTTCCAAATCTGCTCCCTCCTGTAAAAATTTTCAACAATCGTGAATACCTTAAGCACTAGAAACAAGCACGAGACGAACGGAAGACTGCATATAATCAGAGTTCTCACATCAGGCTCGGGCTCTATAGGCTCATCCTCGTACCTGTTGAAATAGGCAATTTTAAGCGAGCGCTAAACGAAAATTCGATATAAACCCTAACCATCCCAGGGGGGGGGGGGGGGGGGGGACAGATGAAAAAAGCGAAAAAAATATGTGAGATCATAGACCGAACATACGTTCCATCCATTTCATAGTCCTCGTCGGCCATGGTTAGAATATCAGGGGAAGCAAACCTCGACAATCAGATCAGAGAACACCGCCGAGCAGGTGAGTCGCCGAAGAATTGTGTATGTATATAAAGAAGCGGATGCAAATAACGGGCTCACATTCGAGGCCCGTTAAATTTCAGCCCGGCCCAATTTTTCGCGTTAATTACACACTTTCCCTCTAATTATTGATAACTAAAATCCGACATGTACCCTTGCGCTTAAACGTGTTCCTTAGGTTTCTTCTCTAAATCATCTTCCTCTTATACGAATCTTCTAAACAAAATACCAATGTCGACGCCATCAACCACCACCCTTTGTAGCGCCGGCCGCCGGGGGGTCGGTCGACCCCTCTGATTCCGTCGATGATCAAGATGGCCGGAAGGCATCCGTCAGCGGCAGCCAAATCTCAACGATCTACCCTGATAATCGCTGTCATCGCCCTGTCGCTCCTCTTTTTCCCTCTCCTCCTCTATATTTTTTCAGCCTCTGCTAACCCAGCTATCCCTCGGACAATTCACGCATTTGCAAACCCTGACGTCGACTATTCATTCGTGTCCTCTATCCAGAAATTTCTACTCAACTCCGAGTCCAAATCTTTATCCACAATTGCGGACGACACTGTTCAGCGCAATGTCGGTGAGTTGGACGTGAGGGCGTTCGACGATTTGCTCTCGCGACAGCAGGAAAAACGCTTTTATGCTAATCAGTATCCGCATTATTCATCCGTCAGGGTATACGTCTACAATATGCCGTCGAAATTCACCTATGATCTGCTCTGGTTGTTCCATAACTCGTACAAAGGGAACGCTAATCTCACGTCTAACGGCAGTCCCATTCTTCGGTTAATTGAGCAAGTGAGTTTCTCTTTGCGATTCTGAAGTCAGCTGAGATGGATTTTCTTTTTCCTTTTTCTTTTGCATATGCCAATGTTTCTAGCTTCTTTTACATATTGTTATTGCAAGACTCGTTAATCGCCTTGTAATTGTGTTGGTAGCATTCAATAGATTACTGGTTATGGGCTGACTTGATAGCTCCAGAATCCGAGAGACTGTTGAAGAGCGTTGTGAGAGTTCACCAACAAGAGGAGGCCGATTTGTTCTACATTCCATTTTTCACCACAATTAGCTTTTTCTTACTGGAGAAACAGGAATGCAAGGCACTTTACAGGGTGTGAGTCTGTTTCTTGGATCTTGTCTCTTCATTATCTCATGTTTGTACGTTCTCCATTATTTACAGCACTAGTTTTAAGCACCCAGTTCAATTACTGCTTGGTTCATTTGTCCGGTCCACTTTCTGGGGACAAGTCAAAAGACATATGTCATCCCACCTTGAATCGCATTATGTTACTTCCAAGATCATGAGTGTCATACATTTCACAGTAGATTTGTGATTTTTTGGATAATTCAAAACATAAAATATGTTAGTCTGTATCAATGTAGGAAGCCCTGAAATGGGTTATGGATCAACCAGCTTGGAAGAGGTCTGAAGGTAGAGACCATATATTGCCTGTTCATCATCCATGGTCATTCAAAACGGTGAGGAAATTCATGAAGAATGCCATCTGGCTCCTTCCAGATATGGATTCAACTGGGAATTGGTAAAATATTGTGCGTTCTGATTCTGTCTTGAGAAAATGTAGGTGCACTCTTTTGGCTTCTGTGTGCTGATCTATGGCTGTAATTGGCTCTTCAGGTACAAGCCTGGTCAAGTTTACCTCGAGAAAGACTTGATACTTCCATATGTTCCCAATGTTGATTTTTGTGATTCCAAATGTTTGTTAGATTCAAAGAGAAGCACCCTGCTATTCTTCCGTGGAAGGTTGAAGAGAAATGCTGTAAGTTTCCTAATAGAAAATGCTTAAAATAGGTAAGCAAATTCTGTGCTTGGGGGAAGCACGGCACGGGAAGTGGAACGGTAACTGATTCACTAAATTAAGCTTCTTTTCAGGGTGGAAAGATCCGAGCTAAGCTTGCGACGGAGCTTAACGGTGCGGAGGATGTGCTCATAGAGGGTGGTTCTGCTGGAGAGGGAGGAAAAGCTGCTGCTCAGAATGGCATGCGCATGTAATTTAGTGGAATACTTATGATGATCCCGTTGGCAGTTGTGAAAGAATTTTTTTTTTATCTGCTTATTTCCTCCTCCACCAGGTCTGTATTTTGCCTTTGTCCAGCTGGTGATACTCCATCTTCGGCTAGGTTGTATGATGCAATTGTAAGTGGATGTATCCCGGTAATAGTCAGTGATGAGCTGGAGCTCCCTTATGAAGGAATACTTGATTATCAGAAGGTATCACTTATCATGGGACATAGGTTATTAACTTGTATGAGTGGATTAATTTGATATCAACTTATTAGGAGCTCAACAACTTGGGTAAATATCATAGATGAATATCAAATATAACATTTTGTTATTGTAAAAGGTTTCTTTGATGTGACTCTTAAAACTGCAGATTATTTAAGGAGAGCAGTACTTTGTAATTGAGCACGGAATCCGGGTATTAAAAATAAAGAGACAAACAGATAGTATTTTTCTTGTTGGGCAAGTCTTGTACGGCAATTAGTGTTGTTATTGGCATCATTTTTTTGTCGAAATGTTAGTTACGAATTTGTTAGTGGATTAAATCTGATACTCTCTCATTCAAGATTAGAGTTAAATATGTTAAACTTATTATCTGTGAGTTATTTCTTAAGAAACTGCAGTTCATTTTCTTCACATAATATTTGCTGTTGAGCAATGATTTGAGTATGACAAAAGGTCGGTATCTTGTTGTCCAAGAGTTCAAGCTATTGATGCTGCAATTACAATCGTTTTGTTGTTAAAATATGAGTTGCAAATTCCCCTTTCGTTGTGCGCTCGTCCAAACTTTTGCTTAGGGAGTTTTGTGTTTCTTTGTGATATCCGTTCCAACAAAAAAGTTTGCCGACTTATGGAAATCCTTTCTAACTGATTGGGGTCATCGTTTCTACGACAGATGGCTGTGTTTGTTTCTTCCAGTGATGCACTGCAAAAAGGGTGGCTATTATCATTCTTAAAAAATATATCCTCGGAACAAGTTAGAGAAAAACAAATAAATTTGGCAAAGGTATGTGCATCGCTATATCATGAACGATTCAATTCATGTAATTAATTGCCTATGGCCATTTTGGTTTATCTGAATTTTCAGTTTCTTTTGAGCTTAATTTTTTTTTTACTTTGGAATTACATATTGTAGTACTCGAGGCATTTTTTGTATTCTCATCCTGCTCTGCCAATGGGTCCAGAAGACTTGGTGTGGAGAATGGTTTGTTGCTCTACCTTTTGCTCTCTGCTAGTGCTTTTCATTGGTTCAGTTTCATATTTAGTTGCAGAGGACGGTGCTATCGTGCAGTTTAATTTTTTAGCCAAAATATTTAATGGCGGCTTCTAGCCTTCTTTCCTAAAACTTAAAAGAGAACAAATGTTAAGGTAGTTAATAGCAGAAATTGGTTCGACCGATTAACCTCCTGACATCCTTTTTCTGGTAGTTAAGAGGTCATTCGACTTTTGTGTGCTGTCATTTGATGTTGTGATCAACAATGAAACATCGTCCCGTCCCGTCTCATAGTTTTCCCCAGGCATAGAATAATTAGGCTGAAAGTGGCATTTATGAACTCTGAATTTTGGTTCCTCTTCTACATATGCTTTTTATCAGATGGCAGGTAAGTTGATAAACATTAAGCTACACGTGCGAAGATCACAGCGGGTGGTGAAGGAATCACGAAGCCTGTGCACTTGCAACTGTAGGCCTCCCAATAGCACCGGTGCAGCATTGTTGCCCTGATCCTCAACTATTTTACTTTGCCTGAACGACTGATATTTGTGTTTCTGTTTCTTTTCTTTTGATTTTGGCAGTATTTGTTCTTCAATATAAAACGCAGTAACAACGATGGTTATATTTTTGTGACTCAGATTTCCACAAAGCGATGACAGGCTGAGAAAACAACATATTTGATGATGCCCTGGCTTGTAATGAGCCAATATTTGCAGATAACATTGTCAAGCTATTATTAGTCTCACTTCCTATCCACAGCAATACATTTATCTTGTACATTATATCTAACAGATAAGATTAAGATAGTTAAAAAGCATTGGGCATGCTACGCTTACTTTGGATGCCTGAGCTCATTCAGCTGCTCCTTAATCCCATCTTGCACCAACTCCAATCTCTTTGACAATACCTCAAGTTCTAATATCTGCTGTTTCTTCCACCTCTCGTCTTTTGCAGCCCAGTCTCTTCCTAAGAAACCGAATGGCATCATAAGATTCGAATCTTGCCCGAATCCGTGAAGCCCAAGCCCGAAACACGGCCAGTTCGAATTCGCACCCGACGAACTGCTCAACAGCTCCTTCAAGACGGGCGCTAAGCAGCTCTTCACCGTCTCTTCGATCATGCTAGAAACTGGCGTTTGCTGACTGCCGTCGTTGAAGATGCTGTCGCTGTTGTGATTGTTGGTGCTGGCGAATGCAGCAAGAAAGGGTTGTTGCTTCTCTTCAAACTTCACCGTGCCTGCGTGGTTCCTCTTCTTTGGCCTGGGCAATTTGCTGCTACTTAGGTGATCGGCGCCGTTGAAATTAGGGCTCAGGCAGTCGCCGTTGAAATTAGGGTTGCTGATGATATTCACGTCATCGTCCGATCCATGGCCGGCACTGCTAGGTGGAGCTGAATTGGGGTTGGGACGGGTCGGGTTAAGGTTCCCCCAAATCTTCGCGGAGATCTCAAACGTCGCTTGATCATGCGGCGTCTTGAAAGCGTGATCCTTCCCAGACCCGAACTTGTTGACCACGTTCCTGTACTTCTTCTTCAACCTCCTCAGTTTCTCCACGAGCTGATTCTTGTTGAAATCCAGCTGAAACTTGGCCCTGATCTGGTCGTAGAACGCCGTCGTATCTTGGGGACCGCATCGGCTCGCCGTGTATTCCAGAAACCCTCGTAGCAGCTCGATCTCGTCCTCGTCCGTCCAAAGGCGCTGGAACAGCTTCCGCGACTCGTCCGCGGCGGATTTCTTAACGGATGCATCGGCTCGCTTGAGATCGGCGTCGCCAGCGGCGGTGGAGATGGCTATGGTGACCGTAGGAGACGACACGTGGCGTAGGCGGTGGTGATCGGAGGTGGAATCGCTTCGGCCTTCGTCGTCTTCTTCGAGATCAACCTCTTCGACGAGGTCTTCTTCTCCTAGGAACACCGAATCGGCGATCGCCGTCGATTCTTCGCCGGAGGCCATCGCCGCCTATTTTCTTTGTACGTATACGTCGATTATGTGGTGGTTCCCTGGGCTTGGTTCGACCGCGCGGAGGTTGCCTTGCCTGGTTAGATCGGGAATTAGGGTTATTTTAATAGAAAGGAGCCGTTCCTATTTTTATTAAACAAAAGAGAGTGGACCGTACAATCAGTGGTTAATTACTTTTATTGAACTAATATTTCTTCCACATTATTTTTTTTTTCCATTGCATACATTTTTGTCATTTCGTAAAATCTTTGCACCTTTACTTCTAACTTTTACCAAGTCCTTTTACTGTAAATTGCTCGACTTTTTCTAATTATCTTTCACAATAAAACAAACCTACAACAAATTAGCTAATCTGAGAGAGAGAGAGAGAGAGAGAGAGAGAGAGGGAGGGAGAGATAACAGTTTAATTTTTTTAACTACAACTTGATTAACATTCACATCACATACATATATGTAAAGGCTATGTTCATTCCTTTAAACCTATAACTTCTTTAACATATAACTTGCAGATCAATAAATACATGAAGATGCATCAGTTTCGCAAGGGCTGGAGTTCTTGCTCGGCTAAGACAGCAGCATTGACGGGCTTGTAAGAAAGGATAATCGAGTGCTTCTTTCTCCACACACGCCACGCGCCAAATGCAGACAGTCCACACACAAACGTCACAGTAATCCCTACGATTATAACCGAGTGGTGTTTTTGCCACCAAGACCTGCATGTAATAGAACGATTGCTCGAGGTTTTTCTTTTTAACGGTAAGTACGATGCAGACCATAATAGGGTTCTTGTTACCTTTCGGGCGGTGGCAGTACTTTCCATTCGATAAACTTATACTGCCCAAATCTATCGGGAAGATGCACGAGGTTTTCTTTCAGTCGAGATATGATTTCCTGTCACAAAGGCGAAGTTGTCAGTCGATGGTGAGTAATTCGTAGCATTTCATCGAGGAGATTGTCATAACCTTTACAGTATCATTGGAAATGAAGTCATCAGATTCTTCGGGGTAAACGGCCCATGCCAACAGAGTGTCGTTCTGCTCGGAAGTGACTTTCATCAATCGAACCTGAGAGTTGCCTCGAAACAATTAAGGAAGAAAATGCGCAGATTTGTTAAGAGGCTTCTTTTTGAATCATGTACGTTATTTCAGTACGGTAATTTTTATTTCCGTATAATGAGATTGACCAAAGTCTACTGCAAACCTGGGAAGCATTATTAACATGCAGGTCCTTGGCAAGAAACGGTGCGATTTCCGAAAGTTGAGGATGTAGCTCTGAGTACTTCTTACTGAATTGCATGACGAATGTTATGAGGGCACCGTTGATATTTACTGCAAGACAGACAAGAAACATTATCATGATTATTCTTATTGTCTGAAAAAAACAGGGTTGTCTATTCAACTTAAGTCTCTTGGAGGATAGAATCATGCTTTCACAGCACATAAAACCTCAAATACAATGACCAGAAAATAATTTCGAAGGTGCTTTGAGAAGGCAGGAGATTCAAATGAGAAAGATTCATATTCCAATAAACAGAGAGAACGAAGCATTCATCGTACCTAGAACTTCGGGTGGAGAAGGTACACTAGGAGGAGTTGGATCCATGGTTAAATTGGCATTTGAACGGGGAACTATTGGCGGTGGAGACCTGGAATTATCATGCTCCCATAGCTCAGAACAGTTTGTTTTTGAAAACCCAATCCTATCATGTTCACGGTCATATGTCACAAGTGTATTGCGAACAACTATGCCTGTCACGAGAAAGACAATAAAACGATATTACAACATGTTGCTGTTTGTTAAAGATATAGTTATTTGGCTATTTTAGCACAAATAAGCTGAAAGTACCGCCCAGAAGAGTGGTTTGATCTTTCTCGTTCTGGAAAATTCCAAGGCAGTACGCATCACTCAATTTTGAATGCTGTAAAGTAAGTAGTAGCAGAAGAAAGAAAACATCACTATACACATTGCTTGAATGCAAAACATAACAGCAACTAACCCTGAACAAGTAATTTTCAGGGGATAATGATATCTTCTGTCCATTCTCAAACACCATTTCAACAGGCGGAAAGAACTTTGAGAGCTGGGATGCATCCCTGGAGCAAAACAAGCATACGATCATCAATTTCCACACAAGAAAGGAGCCTGAAAGATAGTTTTTTTAAAATAAATGGGTACTGATAATCATCCACATACCTTCCGGCACCTGAGAAGCAGATGTCCTTAAAGTTCGGGTCGGGACCTTTCACCCGTTTCAGAGGCTGAACTTCCTTGTAAATCTATACGTGAAAATTTTGAAGTTTTAATGCTTCTTACCGCTTCTCTAGATGGAAAAGAATTTTATGCCCAGATATATCTTACCGCTTCTCTAAATGCTCTATGCTTCTCCGGGAAGATAAGCATAAGTCGTGCCACTATCCAGAATAGTTCCATGTTTGGCATCAAACACATTTGGACGAACGGGCAGTGCCTTCCCAGCGACATGTATCCCCTTCAGTTCGATGTTATAATATGGGCTGTCGCCATCCCAAAACTAGACTAAATGTGTGAGATGTACTTGTTAGGATTAGAGCCTAACCCTCTATGGAAATACTACGCAAGTACCTTCGGTCAGGGTTAGAATGAGTAAAAATCATGTCATCAGGGGCAACGATTCTTCCAAGAACCATAGTGCCACCACCCACACCCATTCCACCATAGCATAACGAAAATGAATCGCCAATTGCATCGCTTTCAAGGAGTTGATCCACAATGCTATGTTCCCCACGACCCAAGCCCATGATTCCATCGGCGTGCTGACTAAATAAGTCGCCTGTTTCCATATTCTCGCAACCAAAGACAACTCTCTGTGGTTTGAGTTGACTTTGGTTTCCAAAGTACACAATGTCCTCGACCAACACGCCACTGCTAGAACTCATTTCAACATATTGTCTTTCGTAAACACATTGTTCCCGCTCAGCATCGCAGGTGCAATCGATACTGCACTTCACCGGGCCGTAGGTACTTGAAAGTTCAGGTTGATACCATGGATCCTTTACAAATTGACAATGAAGAAGAAGAGTCAGTCAAAAACCGTAAAGAGCAATTTAAAGCAGGGAAAATAGCCCAAACACAGATATCTTTTCGTGTGTAGGTGAAAAAATCACAACCAAAGCCTGGTTTGGGAAGGTACATCATTTACAACACAATAGTCCTGAATTTTGAGGAAGATAAAATCAATCAAATGGAAATCATTCGTGGCAGCAAATTCTGGTTATTCGGTTCGAGTTCATTGCTCTATTTCAAGAAACAACAATACCATGGAAACAATAAGAAAAATTTTTATCTGCGTCATAACTGTTACACGAATCATTGAACACTTTGCGGCCATTACAGGTCATGCTGTCACGAGCCAGATTAGGAAACGATCGTCTATCTTCCGCCCTACCTTACAGGAGATTTAAGTCAATGCATGTGACAGCTTACGTTAGCATGAACAGAAAACGTATGTCAAAGATATTCTTTTGTAGCTTTTTCCAAACAACATAAAAGTTAGATCAATCACCAAAGTTAAAGTCTCAGAGTTTCACATCGATATGACGTCGGAGAAGAGAACCAATTCAACAAACCAAACCACACAAATAGCACACCGGCATCAAACAAAAGAGAGTAAATACAGCATAAAAGAGGCGTAGAAACAATCAACCTCATGCTTGCCACAGTGTTTGCAAGTAGAACATGGTACATAAGTCGCCGTACTTCCAGTATCTACAATGAGTGAAAATCTCTGCGGCGGTGTCCCAATCCACAGACGAGTTGTATAGTAGCTGAAACGATTGATACAAATGATTAAATTAAACATCCATGATCACATCCCATTATTCAAGAACTAGGAAGACAGAGCCATAAACATTTCCCACAGAATCGCAATCAAGAGAGAAGAGAACAATGATCCAACTTACCCATTTCGAACGAGATCGTCATAGAGGTACATACGAGCATTGGTGGCTAAACTGCGCCGCCTTGGATAAACCTCTCCGCCATGCTTCCCATCGTTGAAATGAAGAGGCAAAACCATGACGCTGCTGTTATTTCCAGTCTTCACAGCGTCATTTCGATGGGCAGAAATCAGAAGAGACTCAACTGCGACTACAACGAAGAAGATGACGAAAATACATGCCCCGGCCATCATCCCACGCACAAATTGTTCGATTGAACAGGCCTTGGCTAGCTTATGCACCAACTATACTGATCTCTGCTTTGCTGAATTAATCGATTGAAAAATTGCCAGCAAAGTAATGATGAATGCAAGCGTTTCCTCTCTCCCCCTTCGCTTCTTATAGCTCGGCCACCGATAAGAAAGAGAGACGTAAAGAAACAAAATGACGGAAGAAGAGATGGTTTCGATCGGTGGTAATGTCAATACTCGGTGTTCTGAGCTGACGCCATTGTCTGACATTTGAAAGAAAGTGTTTCTCTGAACTCATTTTTTGCTATTATTGTAAATCTTTTTTCTTCTCCAAGCAAATTAAGAAACTAAAAAGAAAAAGAAAAAGAAAAATCTCATTTTTGTGGAATTACATTTCTGCCCTTTGTCGAGTATCTGCTCGTTTCCTCGTGTCCCCACACGCCTTCTTCACAGCAGCTTCATATCTTCTGGTTCAAATTGCGCCAATGTTCGTTGTTTTTATTTGCTCTCAGCCACCAAAATTATCATCTTCATCGAATCATTTGCCTGTGGTAGATTTGCTTCGGACGTCGTTTCAGTTTTCCGATTGTTGTCCCTCGTCGGAACCGACCACAAACGTCGAAGACGATGGCCTCAGCCACGACCCTCTTCTTACAACAACCCCCAAACCTCAGGCGGAAATACCACTTCTATCCTGCTCCCCACCGTCCGCTGCATCTCGCCGGTCAACGCTCGCAAGTTCGTCACACGATTCGTGGCACGAACCAGCAAAAATTTACCCTTAGATGCCTCTTCAGCGATACGAACACGCCCGTCTCTGTACAAACGGATAACGGCAAGAAGAACCCATTAGAAGTCGCAGGCGGAAGCTTATTGAGAGCTCTCAAAAAGCTGCAAAAACCCCTTGCAGCGGCGGTGTTGGTCGGATTGTTGCTCGTCTGCGATCCTAACAACAATTCGATGGCATTCGCAGCTTCTTCTGGCGGGAGAATGGGTGGGAGTTCGTTTTCCTCGTCGAGGTCGTCGTCGTCTTCGTCGAGAAGTTATTACAGCGTGCCTAGGATGAGCGAAGGGCCTGCTTTCTCGTCGGTTCCATTCTATGCACCTTCGCCCTTTGGTGGGGTTTATGTGGGTCCCGCAGTTGGTGTTGGGTCGGGCTTTTCTCTCATCATGATTGCCTTCGTTGCGTTTGTGTTGGTCTCGGGTTTTTTGTCAGATGGGTCTCAGGGAAGCGTGCTCACTGCTGCTGAGAAAACTAGTGTGCTCAAGCTTCAGGTATAATGAAATAAAGGACTCACTGAAGATGCTTTGTGTTGGTTTCTAATGATATTGTGGGCTTTAGTGATTGAAAAGTAGGATTCTTGGCTTAAAGCTATAGTTTTGGCATGATTGGGTGATTGATTGACTTCAATGCTTCTCATATTCTATCATATTAATGCTGCCATACCGACGAAAAAGATGAATAGTTATGTGGCTTTTGTCGGAATAGTACTCTTATTATACATGATTGTGAACTTAGTAGTTTAGAAGAATGGTGCTTTAAAGGGGTGTCTATTACCATTTCTTGATGTTGCGTTGGAACCCATTCTGTGCGTAAGCCCTATGTTTCTTGATCAAGTGTAGCTTCATTTTGAGTTTTTCAAGTTTTTGTTTGGTCTAGGTTGGTTTGTTGGGCTTGGGGAGGTCACTTCAAAAAGACCTTAATCGAATTGCTGAGACAGCTGACACATCCACTCCTGAGGGTCTGCACTATGTTTTGACAGGTAACTCTACTACAGAAATCTTTCTTCCCTTTGATGCTAATGATTGTAGATAGTGTTATTGTGAGTTCTTTCTCACCGTTATCTCTATGCATTGAGTGCGACTTTTGTGTTTAAAATAGTAACATGGAAACTTCAATTTCCCAATTGTTAGACATTCCTCTGTTTCTGCTCAACACTTGCTTCGAATTTATATTTTTGCAGAGACTGTATTAGCGTTGCTTCGGCATCCTGATTATTGTATCTCGGCCTACTCGTCTGTAAGTTTGTCTAACTTTAACAGAATATCTTGCACTCTATGGTACACGTTGCCACTCATTCTTGGAAATCATTTATAAACGTGGAAATTTCTTCCCTGTTACTGCATATTCATATAGAGTTTATCTATATTACCATTTTTTTCTTGTTCTGTGTCTGTTAAATGCAGGTTGACGTAAAGAGAAGCATGGATGAAGGTGAAAGACGATTTAAGCAGCTTTCCATTGAAGAACGTGGGAAGTTTGACGAGGAGACACTCGTCAATGTCAACAGCATAAAGAGGCAAAGCTCAAGAATTCTCAAGTCCAATGGCTTTCGCAATGAGTACATAGTGGTAAGCAAAGCATTTGTCGGTACAACTCATATCCTCCACTTCCACATATTAAAGGAGTAACTCGACTTCTAAGCAGGCTACAACCTTATCAGTGTATTCTCGTTGTTGTAAGTAATACTCTTTCCATAACGCTCTTACAATTTTCCCCATCTTAAACAAATCAGATCACTCTCTTGGTGGCTGCTGAAGGATCATATAAACTGCCCACTGTGAATAACACTCAAAATTTGAAGGAGGCTCTGCAGAAGTTGGCCTCTATTCCATCGAGTAGAACACTGGTAATTCAATGTCTAACATATTGTTCGGAAGTATCTAATGATTTTCACAACCATGTATTCATTTTTTATGCTGTGGGCTTAACATAGGCAGTGGAGATCTTATGGACACCTCAGAACGAAGACGACACGCTGTCAGAACGAGAACTGCTGCAAGATTATCCATTGCTTCGACCACTGTAATAAGCAAAGCAATGAGAAGTTCGGTATCTCTCCCTTTCGTGGGCGAGGTTTGCTTTATGTGATACCAGTTGAGAGTCAAGTTTTGTGTCAATCAATATACTGAATGGAAGTTTACGTTAGAGAATGAAAAAGGATGATAAAAGGGCTGTGTATATATATCATACGTTGTATAATCTCAAGGCAAGCGTGTCTCAGTTTTACGGGCTAATCTTGGTGATGAATACACAATTACGAAACTGAACGAATAAATTATGAAATGCAAAAGCCTCTCGCCTCAGTTAAAGAGATAACGGAGATGAAAAACAGACAACGTACATTTGTAATGAGACGTACGTATATTTCATTCAGCTAACTCCCTCCATGCATCGTGATCTGCCATAAATCTAGATAAAAGGCCAATGAAGAAATGTTAATTTACTTCGTTCGAATTGAATCAATCAGGAAAGACTAACCACAAGAGACGAGTGATGAGTGGATTCGATTTGATGGTGTTATTAGAGTTCCACAGAGACAGACCACAGACGATTTTTATTTTAATTGAAAACCGAAAATAAAATTTGCAGGATTTTTCATTAAATATATATATATATATATATATTTGTTTCCTTTCTTTTTCCCCACCCCAACCATGTCAACTCAAGAACTGCCCATTTTAAGCTCGTCAAAGGCCTGACGAGGAAAGAGAAAAACCAAATCGCCACCGTCGGGCGTGGGGACGCCGCCGATCCCGCCATGGGCATCGCCTTCAGTAGAAAATACAACCACCGTCAACATCAAAGCCCAACCGCCTCCCTGCCTCCACCAACCCCACCGCCCTCCACGTCAGCTAGCCCGCCCGTCCAAGCCTTCACGCCCCAACTTCCGCCGCCGCCGCCGCCTTCTTCAATTCCAGATGCGTACGCCTTCGCTTCCAGTACCCCGTACTCCGTTCCTCCACCGCCGCCTCCGCCGCCGCATCAGCAGCGGCCTTACGTGCCGCCGTATCCGCCTCCTCTCTCTCCGCACAACTACGTTTACAACTACTCCACGTGGCAGCCGATCAACTATCAGTACCCTAGTTACCGACCCTATCACGCGCCTCAGATTAATGGCTGGAGTTCGTCAAATTTTCGTCCCCCATTGACTCTCCCAGCTCCGATTCAGCCGGTGCCTTACGTAGATCATCAGAGTGCCAAGAAGGTGAAGAATGACGTCAACGTTCATAAGGATACGATTAGGCTTCAGTTGGACGAGTTGAACCAGGATTGCCACTTGGTTTCGTTTACTTTTGATGCTTTGGTCGATGGGAGGTGATTTTTCATGGCCTTTTTCCAACTTTTTATCAGTTTGTCAATGCTGCTTTTACTATTTCTTCGCCTTTAGGAATGTGTATGTCAGTTGATGGGCTGAATCTGTGTTTACTCCTCCTCTATGGAACTCTAGTACTTAGCTGTTCTTTTTCAATTTTTGACAATTGGATGTACTTTCTGTGAATCTTGGAGGAGCATATTGATCCGCATACAGAAAGCCAATCAATGAATCGTGCGATAATCTGGTTGTAGACAAATGTCAGCTTCTTGTGTTGATTGGGTATGATGATCGGAGTCTTGAATGCTGTATATGGTGGCTTATGGGAATTCTGATTCAATAACTACCGTTTCTTGATTGATCGATTGTTATTGACATCTTTCCGACTTTAAGATAAACGTTGTCTGTTTATTACAGTACAAATCGTGATGACATAGTTTTGTAGTTGTTTAGTCATGCTGATATATCTGTCTTTTGTGTGTATGTATTAATGGAGAAGGAGAAAGGGTGAAGAAAGAGTCAAGCATGTTGTTCGAAGAGTCCCAGTTTGTGTAAAGCTAAATGAAACAATTTAAAGACGTGATTCAAGTTAAACTTTAGAGATAGCTTCCGTTTTCTTCTTCTTCTTCATACTTCTTGTTTTGATTATCACATCACATCCATCTCGCATTTCTGATAATTGTCATGCTTATGGACAACCACAACTAATCCTGATACATTTTTGCTTCTTTCATGGCAGTATTACCATCTTGTACTTCGCCAAGGAAGGCAACAACTGTACCTTCACTCCAATTTACCCAGAAATAGCACCCGTGAAAGTTCCATTTCAGAAAGGCCTAGGGCAGAAATTTCTCCAGCAGTCAGGAACAGGCGTTGACTTAGGCTTCTTCGACATCAACGACCTGTCCGAACCCATACGAGGAGAAGATGCCTTCCCCCTTGTAATCTTGGCAGAGTCATCGCATAAACCACCAACATCTTCCTTTGACGTCTTAAACGAAAAACCTATTGTGGACTTATCTCGCCGTGCTCAGATTTCTCAGGCCGCGTTGGAAAAGAAAGACGGGCTTGATTTTCAAGTTAAAGTCATCAAACAGATTCTATGGATCGATGGGGTGCGTTATGAGCTGCGTGAGATTTTTGGGATCGATAGTTCTGATGAATCTTCCACCAATAACGAATCAGGGAAAGAGTGCATCATCTGCTTGACTGAGGTCAAGAATACAATGGTCATGCCATGCAGGCATCTGGTAACAAGAGCTTGACCCTACTCGATTTTCACCCATATAAGTATTATCAGACCACCATGTTCACAATGACTACACCATTCCATCTCTTTCGTATCTGTACTTTCGACTTATTCCTTGTTTTTGCTGCCTTTCGTAGTGCATGTGCAGTGAATGTGCCAAGGAATTGAGGCTGCAAACAAACAAGTGTCCCGTGTGTCGTCAACCCATTGACGAGCTTGTGGAGATTAAGGTTGATGAAGGTAACGACTAAATATTCGTGTGAAAAGATAACCTTTGTTTAGTGTTTTTTTTTTTTTTTCCTTTTTTGCTGATTACTGTTACTTACAGAATGAGAAGGTGGTGTTTAGGAGAATAAAACAAGATTATGAACAGAGTTCCAGCTTCTTTGTGAATGCGATGATGTAATACACAGAGATGTTTGTGAATTGTCCAATTCTATGTGTGTATAGCGTATACTGACCTCGTATTTTCTCTTTTCAAATCCTTCTTTTTTCCTATTTGATTCGTGTAGTTGTGTAAATTTCGGACCACAGCTTCTTTCAACATGGTGGGATTATTCAATGCTTGTAATAAAAGGGTAGATAAATGAATATTATTGAGTTTGCTGGCAATGGTGCGAAACCGCGTATTACATGGTCGGTGTCGGCCGGACTAAGAAGCAACACTTAAATTAATTAATTAATAATGATAACAATAATATTAGTAATATAAGATCGACGTACCAAAAAGATTGATAAATAAGCGGAAGCAATATATAAATAATAAAAAAAGGTGAAATTAGTACAGAATTCAGAAACCAATGAAAGGTCGCCATCGTCATCATCGATCATCAACGATGCTCCCATAGCGCCACTGAACGCACATTCTCTAATGGCATGGCCTCGAAGATCACAACCACCACCACCGCGGCGGCGACACTCAAGATTGCCTCACTCTCTATCCTCATCCCAGCCGTTCTCCTCTTTTTCCTTCTCTACCCGAACTACGCCTCCTCAAAACCCCCAATTTCCCCGCGCAGGCACCTTTTCGCGGCTGAAGAAGCAACGAAATGCTCGCTCTTCTCATCAAGTTCGCTCTTCGACTACTCAGCTCTCCACGCCTGCGTCTTCGGCGGAGCTACGTACCTTTCGATCCCATTCCTCACGCTCACGCTCGCCTTATACTTCTACATCCTAGTCAAAACCGCTCAAGATCGGTTCTCAGTTGTCGTCACTAAGCTCTCGAACCACATGAAGCTCTCGCCTTCGATGGGCGCCGTGACTCTACTGGCGCTGGGCAATGGCGCGCCTGACGTGTTCGCTTCGGTGGCAGCCGTCAGGAACGGACAGCCCAGGACTGGGTTCGGCGCTATTTTGTCAGCGGGGACTTTCGTGTCCGCGCTCGTGGTGGGATTTGTGGCGATCTATGCGGCGCCGTTTAAGGTTGAAACGGCACCTTTTGTGAGGGACGTGCTCTTCTATTTGACGGCAGCGTTGTTTTTGTTTTACGTGTATCTGAGTGCGGAGATATACCTATGGCAGGCGGTTGGGTTCGTTGGATTCTACTTGTTTTTCGTTGGGATTGTGTTTTCGATGGATTTGGGTTATCGGGATGATAACGTTGTCGGCGGTGAGGATAAGAGTAGAGTTGAAGAGGTTGGATTAATTGAGAAAGGTGTGGATTGTGAAATTGGAGAGGTGATCAACGGATTGGAAGCTGAAGGCAAGTTGAATCATGGGTTGTGGAAGGAATTATATGGAAAGGTATGGTTTTGAGCTGATTGCTAGTCGTTTCTTTCTGCCTTTTGATTGCGATCTTTGGGTAACATAAGCTGCTTGTGATTATGTGTTCGAATCTCACGTTTCCCCCCTTTGTCTACGGATTCATGTGTGTTCGATATGAGGTATATTGAGTTCCACAGCACTGTTAGTTTCTTGGAGACAAGTATGAAGAAATAGACACTTGATTTATTCCGTAGTTCTCGCACGTGTTAATTTTTGGTGCATTCGAGTGATTATAACGCTGTATCCTGAATGTTTCCTTAGCAGCTTTAGGAGATGAGTAACTTGATTTGATGATGCAAAAATAAGTCCAAGATTTATTCATGCATTTTCTAGTACAAACTATTCTGCTCACTGAACTCACCATACTTGTTCTTTGCCACAGATATCCAAAGCATGGGAAGTTCCAGTTTCAATACTCCTTAAACTCACCATCCCTCATACTTCACCATCCGAATGGAGCAGATTCTATCAATCCGCCAACATATCTCTTTGCCCACTAGCCCTCTTATACTCATGCAGATCATTCATTCCTTTAAACCATCCCATCAGCTTCCTTCTTACAACCACACACATCCCAATGTGGTCGGTCGTCCTCTTTGCAAGCACCTCTCTAGCCACCCTCCATTACATCGTCGAAAGAGATCCACCAAAGACAGAACAGATCCCTGCAGTAGTCATCGCATTCGTCATGAGCGTGTTTTGGATATCAACAACAGCCGGCGAACTCCTCAACTGCCTCGAAGCTCTCGGGCTTCTGCTCAAACTGCCGCCTTCTTTTCTTGGACTGACCGTCCTCGCATGGGGAAACTCCATAGGAGACCTCGTCGCTGACGTGGCGGTTGCGAAAGCGGGTCAGCCCGCGATGGCCATGGCGGGCTGCTTCGCTTGTCCCATGTTCAACATGCTCTTCGGTCTTGGGACTGGTTTGGTGATACAGAGCGCTGATGTTTTTCCCGAGGCTTACAAGCTTCAGTTCCACACGAGCATAGTAGTTGCTTTCGTTTTCTTGATTCTTAGCTTGATGGGGTCTTTGCTGGTGGTGACTTGGAACAGGTTTCGAGTGCCGAGGTTTTGGGGATTTTGCCTCGTCGGGCTTTATGTGAGCTTCATGGCTGTGAGTTCGTTGATCGTTACATTCTCTTCTTGATTTTTTTTTTTTGCTGCATTTTTTGTATAATCCCACGCTGGTTGGTCCAAGTTCTTGGCTTACTGCAGTTGTTAATTATGCCTCAACTCTGTAATTCTTGGATTTGAGTGTAATGTAACGATGATGATAATAGAGTTAGAACAGAGGGAAAGCAATCGTCATCTAGATGAAGACACGATGAGCCCTGTTTTGGGTTACGGACTACGGTACGGGCCATGTTATCCATTTATAAAGCAGTCCACGAGAAATATTATATTATTGTAAGTTCTAGAAAAAAAGTCTTTATCATGTCCAAATATATTCATTCAAACAATTTGTGAGGGCATTTGTGCGACAACGGTCTGCTTTCTGTCGTGGAAAAGGAAACGTCATCTTCCCATTCCATTCCGGCTATTCGCCTGGACCAAGAAAGGGAAGAAAAATGAGCGCGAGCTTTAACCTCATTTCAGATCCTTCTCTGTTCCTCGCTTCTGTAGCTGACAAGATCGATGCGAGCCGCGGCGGGTCGACTTCAATCGTATGTTTCGTAAGAAGGAGGAATAAGAAGCGCGGGATAGCGAGATCTAGCAGATTAATGGTTGAATCGGCTTGCATAATCGCCTCGAAGCTGAAATTGTTGCCGGAGCCATTAGCACTACTAGTGCAGGAATTCGGTGGCGGAATTAATGGAGGCGGCGGCGGCGGTAATGGTGGGTTCAATTGGGGCGGCGGTGGGTTCGACGGGTGGAGTAGGAAAAGGAGGAAAACGATGAGATTTGGTATTTTGGGAATTGTGGTGATTTTGGGTTTGGGATTGGGGTTAATCGCTTGCAGTGGTAAGGAGATAGTGTTGGACGGTGATACGTTGTTGGGATCTTTGGGTCTGCTGTTGTTCGGGCTTTCTTTGGGAGCTTTGAAGAAGGGAGTTAAAGAATGGGTTTTAGGGTTCTGCTGCTGTGCATTCTTGGTGGCTTCCGTGTTGAAGAAAGATGAATTTGGGGTTTGGTTTGGGAGTCTTGGGAGAGGGAAGAAGGTTTTGCGAAGAAAAAGGAAGGCTTTCTTCTGAGATTTGTGAGCTTTGGTTCTTTTTGCGGGTGAATGAATGGTTGCAGAGTGCTTTTGTTTCATGAAGTCTTTTGTTGAAAGAGCTGCTGCAAGTTTTGGCCTGCCCTGTTTTTTCGATGTTCTTGAGGTTACCCTATGTTCATGCGTTTAGATGTTGGAGGAATAATGTAATACTAGTGTTTGAGAAATGATAGTTCTGGCTTTTAGTCTCCACTGATGATAGGAAAACCAAGTCCCATGTTCTTTCAAAGAAGGCATGTTCGCAATGGAGGTAACTTGTCTTTCTAACAGAGTGCCATCTTCGTTCTAATGAGGCGGCTGTTGATGAATTGA
The DNA here is from genome assembly GCA_027422505.1 of Craterostigma plantagineum. Lineage (NCBI taxonomy): Eukaryota > Viridiplantae > Streptophyta > Magnoliopsida > Lamiales > Linderniaceae > Craterostigma > Craterostigma plantagineum. The sequence goes on from JAPQWV010000926.1 coordinate 65,271, forward strand.
TTTGGGAAAAAAAAAGAGAGAAAAACACAAAAGAGAACTGTCTCGTAAATTAGAATAAAAAATATTTATTTATTTTAGAAGGATAGAAATGTAATTCTTCCTAGCAAGTGCAATTGCAATCGCAATCGATTAAATCATCAACTCTCTCATCTTCAGTTTCAGCTAAATCCTCGGTGGATAATGGCTGCGAACGAGATCTCAAACGATTTTGACCTTAATCCCTGTCCCATTTGTCTCTCAAGCACTGTTCAAGATCAAGAATCATACTTGGATAAATGTTTCCGTACGTCTCTCTCTCTCTCTCTCTCTCGTTCAGCTACGAATTTCAACTTTCGTCGGTAGTTTTGTGGTCACTTCAATTTACTCAAGGGCTGTAGTTCAAAGATTTCCCCTTTGGTTGATTAGTGATGCATAGTTGTTTGCAGATAAGTTTTGCTATAGTTGCATTCTACGGTGGACAAACGTAGTTGTGAGCAGGCAATCTCGTGAACCTTCATCGGTGAAGTGCCCTATGTGCAAGGTAGGGTTAGCTAATCCCAGCACTCATCTTGAGCTCATGGGGATTTGCTAGCTTGTTAAATTATAATCACGTCCTTAGATTTTCTGAACAATTTATTTGGCACCCAATCGAACAAATTATCATTCTGAGATATGCGTGCTATGAAGATGGCATTTCTTTTTCTCATCAAGTTATGATCTTACTATCTTCTCTAGCTTAAGTAGAATAGAAGCGTTCCTTAATGTGGAAGCATTTTGCTGTACTGCTCGAACGGTGAATATAAAGTCATAGTACGTGTGATTGTTTTCTGTATTCGCTTTTCGATTTTTTCGCCTGTATGACACCGCTTTGCATCTCGTCCCAGAGAGAGAACTTCTCCATCATTTATGGATACGATGGAGCCTCCTTTCAGCGACATTATGTTCATAAGACTGAGACAAATAGGTACCATTGTTACATAAGATCATATCCCAGAAATACTACTTTTCAGTTTCCTTCCAAATTCTTGAATCCCTCCTTACTTGTCAATTTATGCACTGGTATCATTTTTCTGCAGTGAATTCTTCACAGAAGCTCACAGGTATAGACTAAAATGTTACTACACTGAACCCCCGGGTACTTTCCTCGCTCTATCGCTGGGTGCCGATTAAAAAAGGTCATTAACATAAAAATCAACACTTGGGTATCGATCTCTGAGATTGTAATGACAGGAGAATTAGCCGATAGGCTAAACGTGACCCGCTATTGGATGCTTCGCAAGTACCTCCAGCATAACCACTTTCTACCCTATTGGCTGACGAGAGAAATTCAAGCCTTGATGCAGGTTTTGCCTCCACACTCGCCCTTTTTTGTCGAATTTGATGTTCTAACTCGAACATGATACCTTAAACCCCAAAATTTCGCTTCTGATATTCCCTTAATGTCCAGGAGGAGGACGTAAGTATCGTTATGCATCACATAACTGGCGTCATCGACTCGCTGAGAAGGTATTTAGCTCACTTGTCAGTTTCATACGATCTCTGCATATTCAGATGGAATGGTCGACATCTCTTGATAGAAGAGCATGGTATTACATTATGGGATCGTTCTCTTCGTAATGGTCAGCACCTTACAGGGATTGGTCGCAAAAATCAAGAAAATCACATGAAACCGCCCGAGAAGAGTTCAGACGAGGAGTGTCCGAAGCTGCCAGGCCTTTCTTAACAGGGAGAACCGAAAGATTTGTGAATGAATTGGAATTGTTTCTATCATCAGGGTTGAATATCGAAGCCTTTGACGAGGTCTACAAAAAGCATTTAGGTTGGAATAGTAATGAAAATGGCGAAGAAGATGATCATCATCAACCTCCTCATGAGCTTATACCTCAGTTGTACATTTTCTGTGAAGATTCCGATTAAATTTTTATGGATGGGTAAACAAGCCCTCATATATTACTGAAATGTTGTTACAAATTCTAATTGTTTTTTTACAGTTGACTCAACTAAAATCTGGCTAATGGTAAAATGAAAAAGAAAAGTTGTATTAGGTCATATAATTTTAAAATAAATAAAGTTATTAAGCTCACGTTTCTTTGATTTCTTCGCGCATTGGGCAAGTGGGCAATTAAATAGTATTTTTTTAATGGCATATACCAAGACTGTAGTTTTCGTGACGATCTGGTCTCAGACTTTGCGAGATTCATCATATTAAATTAGTTAGAAAGTGGGTTGGTGAATGGAGGTGAGATCAAGAGCGCCGGGGAAGATCATACTAGCCGGAGAACATGCGGTGGTCCACGGCTCAGCTGCCGTCGCAGCTGCCATCGATCTGTACACTTACGTGTCTCTCCGTTTCCCTACCCCGTCTGGTAATTTTTCGTACGGTTAAGTTTGATCTGATTAAGGTTTAGGACACGACGGAAGTGACGAGTTTTTATGATCGGATGATGGTAGGAAAGGGTTTGTTCATGTTTGGCTATAGCAGTTTAGCTATAGCAGCACACGAGTTAGATGATCATGATGAAGTGGTGCATGGTTGTATATATCCTATCATCGATGTATCTGTTCCACCGACTTGATAATCACAGACTCATTATTTTTTTTATTTATTTGTTGATCACTTGATGCTGTGCATTAGTTTGGGACTTTGGGATTCGCTGCATTGTTAATGAGATGCTAGTGTTTTCGTTGACTTCCGTGGAATAGATAATGATGATGCACTAAAACTGTCGCTCAAGGATATGAACTTGGAATTTTCATGGTCCGTTGGGAGAATCAGAGAACTTCTTCCTGATCTAGGAAATCATGTTGCGTCTTCACCTTCATCCTGTTCATTAGAAACCTTGAAAGCTATTGATTCTTTAGTTGAAGAACAGCCTATCCCTGAGGCAAACATAGGCCTTGCTTCGGGCATCTCAGCTTACCTTTGGATGTATACGTCCATTCATGGGTACGGTATATGAACGTTCATTCTTCATCTTGATTCAACATATGAACTCTGTAAAGCGTATGCAACTTTTCTTATTCAGGTGCAAGCCAGCTACAGCTATAGTCACCTCTGAGCTGCCTTTAGGCTCTGGCTTGGGCTCATCTGCTTCCTTTTGTGTTGCGCTGTCTGCAGCACTGTTGGCTCTCTCTGATTCTGTGAAGTTGGATTTTAGCCATCAAGGTTGGCAAATGTACGGAGACAGCGAGCTAGAATTAGTAAACAAATGGGCTTTTGAAGGTGAAAAGATAATTCATGGGAAGCCATCTGGAATTGACAATACAGTGAGCACCTTTGGTATGCCAAATTTTCTTGCATTACCAAATCCGCTGGTATATCTAATATGTTTTCTTTAGGTTGCTTCAAGAAGCCATGATTTAGCCATACGACATGCCTAGCTTATTCATTATTGGGCACCATACAATGACTATGATACTGCCGTCTCATCATATACTGTGCGTAGAATGTAGATTCACCAGAGTCTAAGGCTTTTGTATCTTAGACTAGAAATGCCTGATTCTTGGATACCCCCATTAGCTCTCTGGCCCGTGGCTTTTTGCTGTAACAGGGAACATGATCAAATTCAAGTCCGGCGAACTCACACGCATAAAGACCAATATGCCCCTCAAAATGCTCATAACCAACACGAAAGTTGGAAGAAACACAAAAGCATTGGTGGCTGGTGTCTCGGAAAGGACAGTGAGACATCCTAGTGCCATGTCCTCTGTATTTAACGCCGTCGACTCCATAAGCAACGAGGTGGCTACCATCATCCAATCGCAGGTCCCCGATGATCTCGCGATCACGGAAAAGGAAGAAAAACTTGGAGAATTGATGGAAATGAATCAAGGGCTGCTTCAGTGCATGGGAGTCTCACATGCTTCTATCGAAACAGTCATTCGAACTACTCTGAAGTACAAGCTTGCCACTAAACTAACAGGAGCTGGCGGTGGAGGCTGTGTTTTGACACTGCTACCAACTCGTATCCTTTTCTCATTTGCATTCCCCGTGATAGTGCTATGTTAATGAAATTGCACATACCCGTTTGTTCGATGTTGTTTCAGTATTGTCTTTTTCCTTGACCATATGCTCAGTATTATCAGGAACGGTTGTGGACAAGGTAATAGCAGAGCTAGAATCATGTGGATTCCACTGTCTTACTGCGGGAATAGGTGGAAGAGGCATGGAGATAAGCTTCAGTGGTACCTCCTCTTAACGGGATCCTTCACTTGAGAGTATGTTTTCGACTTGTTTCGTATGTTGTTCTCATAGATACGCCATTGTCTAGTTCTCCCCGACACCTTAAAATATTTGTCAGGCATCTCTGTACCAATCATGACAGACGATTACTTCGATTTTAAAGAATTGTTGTGAAAATAGATTGGAGTGTTCTCTGTGTTATGGTCTTTCTTTCTTAAGAGGGCAGATTTCAAAAGCTTCCTTCAGGGCAAAGCATATGATAAAAAAGCATAGAGAGAACATGGGCTGGTCTTTTTTTAATATGGATTCCAGCTTCCAACAATTTATCGGTCATGCATTGTTAATATTATATTTGTTATTATTATTACTATTGTTGTTTATCTGCACTAGAGGATCTTAGCTTTTGTGAATCTGCCATGGGCGTCTCTAGCATATAAAAGCAACTTCTGAACATCAAAGGTTTTCATTACCATCTCCAAAGCATTATCTTTTCTTCTTGCTCTACTTTAAATTTCGTCACTAACACTTGCCTTCGCCCTTTTAGTAGGCTTTTTCCTTCTTTAACTACTTTACGTAGGGTAGGAGACGAAAGCCTTAACTGCTAAGGTTTTCATCACATTACAGATAATCTGCTCTACACGTAGAAGCTTCCAACATGATAATCATACTGCATTTTTCTAATCGTTTTTTTTATTCATTTACGTATTTGACCACTCGTTCATTGACTTTTATCTACAAAAGTTATTTGCATGCTTCACACATTACTATTATATCTATTTCTCGTCGTTGTGCAGATATCTTTAGATAAGATGCCACACGATGTTTTTTATGACCCAATTGCCTTTAGAAAAGCAGAGACTTCATAGTTAAGGCTGTGTAAGTTGAAGAATTGATGAATATATTCCCATATCTTCGGCGACAAAGTAAATGCAAATCCCTTTTGATTTATTATTAGACAACCCTTCCGAACTTGTTTAGCCGTTAAATATCCGACCTACCACAATAAAAAAAAAAATAAAAGTACGTGAGAGTCAAATATACACATTGAATGTTCTCGCAGGTCAAAGATGAGTGCCTAGCTAGGTAGATAGCAACTCAAATCAAATCCAAATAATGTGAATGAATTATTTGATAATGTTATTTTGAATCAGGTGCCTCGGACGGCGTCAATGAAAGTTGCGACGCCTTTAAATCAAGGGTTAATTATAGTTCAGGCCCCAATAGCATATTTAAGTTTGGGTTCAGGCCCCACTTGAATTTGATTTAGGTTAAAGGACCTAGTTTTCGAAAAGTTCAGTGAAAACTACCTAAAGGCTGCAAAAAGACATAAATATCCCTGACATATGCGAAATTTACCACAGGATACCTAAATGATCCGTTACAGCTGTCGAGATAATTATAACAGTTTTGGGCTTAAAAAAACACTCCCATTCATTTGGATAACAAATTGTCTGTATTGAGTACAATATCGCATATATTTTGTAATAACTTTATCAATTATAATACCAATACTAATAAACGAATAAATCAGACGAAAATACCTAAATGATGCATATTTAACTCGACATATGCCAAATCGACGAAAAAAATACTTGAATATAAATGTGATGATATAAGACCCGAAGATATCTCCACGATTGTGATGATATAAGGTGAAATTATCGTTAATTTGATCATAAGTGTTGATAAATTTCAGATATTAGTGACGTTAATTGTGAGAAAATAAATGTTTTCCGTATAGCAGAAAATACCACGTTTCTTTTAATAAATAACAAATCATGTTGCAAAAGTAACATATCATTCAAAAATAATACCGCTTCCTGCAATAACACATTCCTTACACTCAATCGATCGAAAGAAGAAATTCATGTTCCAAATTTGATCCAATCTCGACGTTACTAACAGCACAAAGTTGTACCAGCTTCAATTTTTAATGGGTCTTCATACTCAAAGAGAATTTTCGAAGTTCATAAAGCACAAAAGCTTCAAACACAATTCGGAAATTTCAAATACGGTGAAATCTCGACTTTAATGACCAGATAATGTAAATTCGACACAATTTCATCATGGGCCTTAGTTATCGACGACAATTATTGATGTTAATCATGGAATAATGGAGAATTTTGATGAGATCTAGGTGGTAAACGTTTGCTAATTAAAATGGTCACTGAATAACACTTCATGCTTTCTGGGTAACAATTCGTGGAACAATAATACCATATGTCTAGATATTCATAACAAATATATCCGCAAAACGTAACATATAATGAGAAATTAATAACGACTCGTTACCCGTAAATAACACGTTTGCCAATAAAAAGTTGGTTGGTAACATTTTCTTTATTCTGAGTAACAATTCACGCAATTTGGGTAACATTTCGTTAAGAACATTCTAGGAGTTTCTAGAATGTCAGAGATATTAACAGTACAATAACACATTGCCTGCAAATAATACCACATATCTGATAAAAAATAACAATATACGCAAGATTTATAACAAATTTGTAGCTACAAGTACCACAGAATAGCTAATCAATGCCACATTACTATTTCGATTAAATTTCGTTCATAAATTCATTTCGTTCGGTTATATAAGATTGACATTCATAGAAATAGATGATATGATGAAGCTAAATCACAAAATTTCTTTAAAAGACACGTTTTGCGAATGTTGATATCAATATGTGAAAGTTGAGATAAAATATCATGTATAAATATAGCTATTCCTTCACAACATACACTAGTATCTCTTTTAATGAGACATAACATTACGAATTTTATCACAAACGTATTCAAAGTTTAAAATTAAACCACAAATATCATTTTATATGTCGTAAATCTGTATTTGATACATTCTCGAAGTTATTTGTTAAGGAATTTTAACAGGATGGTTCGTTATCGTCACCAGTACCAGATTGCCCGCATGTAATACTACATGTTTGCTATAAAATAACAATGCAAACCTAGCGAATAACGTGTTTACAGATTATGATACCACATAATAGGTTTCCAGTACCACATTACTAATTCGATTAATTTCGTTCATAAATGCACATTGATCGAGATTTACAAGATTAACAACTTGTAAATGTATGATTTGATCCATTTATCACACCAAATTCCTTTAAAAGCCACATTGTTCGATGAAGGTGGATGATAGTGAAACGAGCCAGCAATTTGTAACACATAAACAACGTTCGGTAACATAATTTAAGTAACCGGTAACAGTTAAATAGTTTTTAGTAACACGGCTCGATACCATATTGCCAAAATCCCCAAATCCCGCTCAAATCCACAAATCCCGCCCAAAATTTACCATGTATCGTAAATCCGTTTAAAACCCATATCTTTTGGAGCATTAACATGTTTACAGCTTGGGTTTATTGTTGCGAATGCCACCAATCTCCATAAACACATAACCCTAAACCCCAGTACGATAACGGCAGCAATTTGTAACACATAAACAACGTTCAGTAACATAATTTAAGTAACCGATAACAGTTAAATAGTTTTTAGTAACACGGTCCGATACCATATTGCCAAAATCCCAAATCCAGCCCAAATCCCCAAATCCCGCCCAAATCCACAAATTCCGCCCAAAATTTACCATGTATCGTAAATCCCCAAATTCCGCCCAAATCCCCAAATCCCCCAAATCCACAGTAATGTTTATTGTTTATTTAGTAACAACTCATGTACTTTTAGTAACACTTGCGTTAGAACAAGTAACACTTCTATTTTATTTAGTAACAGTTCCAGTCAAATAAATCGAAACAGGTCTGCTACAAAACATACCACATCAATACATATGAAAACCAAAGTAGGCCGTAGTATAACACTTCAGATAAAAAAAAGTAACGGTTCGATTTCATATAGTAACAGTTCCATGCCAAATTATCGAAACAGCCTGCTAATAAAATACCATATCAATACTTATGAAAAACAAAAGGAGATCAGAATATACCACTTCGGATATTCCAAGTAACTTTTGAGGTAGTAACAATTAAGAACCCCAAATTATCGTAACAGGTCTGCTAAGAAAAATAAAATAACACATCGATGCTTAAAACAAAAATACATCATAATATACCATCTTAGAAAATCCAAGTAACGTTTCTATTTCATGAAGTAACAGTTCTGTGCCAAATATTATCGAAACAGGTCCGTTAAGCAAAATACCACAACAATACTTTTGAGAAACAAAATTAGGTCATAATATACCAAAAATGACCAAATCGATTATAAGTTACCTTTTGTATCATGATACACTTTGTTCGTACGTTTATAACACGAAAACATAAATCAGTAACAAGAATGCATAAAATAGTAACACTTATTCCAGATGAATCTATGCCTTCCATACGACCACTTTCACACAACGTACGTTTCAAAATTGATGAGGTGACGATTGTTCAAAATTGACAGAGCCTATGAAATGCCCAAACGATGGGTACCTCGAATACACAAAGATTAGCTGCAATTGCTACGAAAATATAGTTCGATTTGGCCCGTTTTTCTCAAATTTCAAACCGTATAAAAATTCATCAAAATTCATACATCGTACTTCAGCAATATCAGATAAATCCTACGTGAACACGTTGAAATTGATTGGTTGATGGGGTAGTCGATTGTGCTCGATTCTGCGAAAACTGGGTTTCGATTAGCCGAATATATATAAAAATGCATAAAAAAAACAGTTTACTATCGGGAAGTAACATTTTATCAGTTTAAAGTAACGTGTTTGGTTATTACGGTAACAAGTCGTCAGATCTGTGTAACATAAATATCGCGTCGAATACCACTTCAGAGAACCCTTTACGAAGGGTATTTTAGTAAAAATATAGTTTGGGCCTTTACCTTTGAATTTTTTAAAAAACTGGTCCTTTAAACTAAAGATTATTCTGACAGGGCCTGATCACTAAATTAAAACTTTTCTAGGGCCTGATCCGTAATTGCCCCTTAAATCAATTAACACGTGATGGGCCCCACCAAAGCTGGTGACATGAACGAAAAAAAGAAGAGAAATAAATAAATACATAAATAGAATCGTGGGATCCACCACACTAATAGTAGTAGTAGTATAAATGACGAAGAAGAAGCAATAGAACGAGCATGACATCACAAGGAGGAGGAATCAATGGACATGGCTCTCAACATCTGTCGTGACCTCCACGCGCTTCCAGAGGACTGCCTGGGCAACGCGCTCTCCCTCACGAGCCCCAAGGACGCCTGCCGACTCGCCGCCGTCGCTTCGCCGCTTCGCTCGGCGTCTGAATCCGACGCCATTTGGGAACGCTTTCTGCCTTCCGATTATCGGAGCATAGTCTCTCGCCACGTCGGCGGCGGGGATGAGCTCATGAAGAATTTCAGGTCGAAGAAGGACTTGTACATGTATTTGTGCGACCATCCGATTCTCATCGACGGGGGGACGAAGGTGAGCGGCGCCTTCCCTTCTTTATTCCGTTGATTTTGGGTTTTTTTTTTTTTTTTCTCAATAGTTCGATTTCATGCTGTAATTCGTTACCAAAACAGAGCTTTTCACTGGAGAAATTCAGCGGCAAGAAATGCTACACGCTTGGCGCGAGAGATCTGCTCATCGTGTGGGGCGACACAGAGCGGTACTGGCGATGGTTCAATCTTCCCAAGTCCAAGTAATCAACGCTCTCAAATCCCTAAAGAAACAATTTTTTTTTTTTCGCGGTGATGTTAAAGAACTCTTTCCTTCAATCACTCCCAGGTTTAGCGAAGTGGCCGAGCTTCTCAGCATTTGCTGGTTCGAAATCCGAGGCTCCATAGACGCAAGCATGCTTTCCCCCAACACCAACTACGCAGCTTACCTCGTTTATGCCACTCAGTCAGAGATCGTAGGGTTCGAATACCAACAGGCCGAAACTTCGGTTAAAATCAGCGGCAGCGAGGAAGAAGGGGACAGCAGAAGTGTATACTTGGATCCTCATGGATCGCAGAGAGGGAGCAGATTGTTCTTCCACCGTTTGGCTCGGCTGCAATCACATGATGATGTCAGCTCCGACGTGGCAGGACAAGAGCAAAAACGACAGCAGCAGAAGAGTTCCGAGCATCCTAAGATGAGAGAAAACGGTTGGATGGAGGTTGAGTTGGGTGAGTTTTACGTCAAGGAAGGACAGAAGGGTGCTCTGGAGATGAGTGTGATGGAGGTCAAGAATGGAAATTGGAAGAGTGGGCTGGTCATTGAAGGGATCGAAATCAGACCCAAGAACTGTTAGAAACTAAGTTCAATTTCTAGTCTCTCTGATTCATTCCTTGTCCGAAATGGGTTTCTCAGGGTTGTGTTTCCATCATATATTCTCTCAGTTTCTTGATCTGTAAATCATGTGAACCATTAAGCGAAATCTTAAAATTCCTACAAACTACAAATGATTACATACAAAGTCGTACATAGTCCACTTGGTCCCTGAGATCTTAGCCTAAAAGTACATGAGAAATAGCAAAGTGGTCATCAAGCAACAATAAGAACAAAGTCCAATCATCGATTTTCTTGATGAAACCCCACCGGCGAAGTTCCCTCCAGGCGTGTTCGTCGTCAAGACCAAGACAGTCCAATCGTCTTCCGTACCGATCCCAGCGCCAGTAAACTTCGAACTGTTGAGATACGCGGCGTTCTGAGACTGCGTGTAGTTTGTAAGGACGAGGGTTTCGACTCGCCTGGGCACGCAGACGGGCAGGACCACCCCTTCCCCCGTCGTCTTTGCATCTATGCCGCACTTTTTGAGGATGTCGGGATAGTTGGAGACAGACTGAGTTAGGTTGGTGTTCGAAGCGCATGGCGTGTCTTCGTACTTGTCGGCTAGTTCGTCTGCTGCGCAGTTGGCTTTGTCGTGCTTCGTTAGGACGGGGACCTTTGATGCTTGTCTGAAGCTGTTGATTCCTTGGAGGAGATGATCTTCTTCGTCTGCAGTGCAGTGCAAACACAAATAATATATGTATTCCTTTTATATACAATATACATACAGATAGATGGATATATATATATGTTCATACCATCACAACGAACTAACATGAGGACGCCTGCTGCTACGTTTATCAATAGAAGGATGATCACAAATCGATGGATTTCCATCGGTTTTCTGCCTTGTTGAGAAGAGAAGACTGCAAATGAGGCCAATTGAAAAGAAAAAAGAAGTGTTATTATGTTGCATATGTGTATATCCATGCAGATTAATCTGATCTGTTGGTTGCTTGCAAGCCTGACACGTTGCCTTCATGCAAAGTTATGTTGGACTCCGAGGTATTAAATCTTGGTGTTTATCTATAAGGAAAGAAGAGAGAGAATAGCCTTTTGGAAGATTAGTTGTAATATAAAAACGTTGATTAAGAGTGTAATAAGACGAACGAACCATCGTCCCCCTCGCACAATTCATCTCTCATGTGCAAGAACAAATCTAACAGTATGCCGTAGATAAGATCGCTTTGACAGTGCAACTCATCAGCAACTACGAATCTATGAATCTTCTTCTCGACTTCAATCCAACTCACGCCTGTCTCCTTCATCACTCCCTTTTCCTTCATTTTCTTGATGATCTTCGCTCGTTCCTTCCATCGTCCCCTCGAGGAATAGATATTGGCCATGGAGATGTAAGGCACAGGGCTATTAGGCGCTGCCTCGGCTAGCCTATCAGCAGCATAATTCCCAGTTTCAACGTCATTGTAGATGCTACAAGCACCGAGCAAAGATTGCCAGATCAGCACATCTGCTTCTACGGGCATTTCGTCTATGAATTTCTTGGCTTCTTTGACGAGCCCAGCTCGGCCAAGCATGTCTACAACGCAGGCATAGTGCTCCATTCTTGGACGGAGACCATGCTGTCTCTCCATGGACTGTAAGAATTCTACACCTTTTCGTACCAATCCCACGTGGGCACAAGCGTGAAGCAGCGATAAGAAGGTAACATCTGTGGGCTCGACTTCGTTGGCTCTCATTTCTTCGTACAATTGCAGGGCTTTCGAGACATTCCCATGGCGGGCAAAAGCTGCGATCATTGAGTTCCACGAGACTTGGTTCTTATGGGGCGCTGAGGAGAAGATTCTGAGAGATTCTTTCAGCTGCCCGCATTTCGAATACATGTTGATCAAACCATTGCAGACGAATATGCTCGAATCGAACCCTTTCTTGATGATAAGAGAGTGAATCTGCAAGCCGAGGCCCTGAGAAGTTATGATGCTAAATACGCCGAGAATTGCTGAAATCATATTGGGATCTGTTGTAGTTCCAGCCTTCACCACCTTCACAAACATTTCCATGGCTTCTTCCTCGAAGCCATTCTGTGCAAGGCCCGCGAGGAGAACTGTTACAGAAACTCCGTCGACGATTTTTGCGGATTCGAATATTTTCCACGCTTCCTCTACGCAGCCGCACTTTGAGTAGAGATCCATCAATGCACTTTCAATGCGTAAATCGAACTGAAAACCCGACTTTAAGACAGCGGCGTGAATCTGGGAACCTTGTTTCAGGCACTGCAGTCCAGCGCATGCTGTTATTGCGGTCAAGTACGTCAAGCAATTGGGAGAAACCACGCTTCTATTGTTCATATCTGCAAAAAGCTTCAAGCTTTCATCGTATAGTTCGTTCTGCGCTAAGCCCGATATCACCGCTGTCCAAGTGACGACGCTCCTCTCCCGCATTCTTTCAAAAACACGCATACCATACTCGAAACATTGGCACTTGAAATAGGCTGTTGTCAATGCATTCCCTACTGTAACTTCATTCTCATAATAGCCATTTGAAACAGCAAATGCATGAATCATCTTCAAGATACTAAGTGACTCCATACGATCACAAGCTGATAACAGTGAAGTGAGGCTCGCTTGATCGAACCGATGAAGGCTGGAAACAACCAATGACTTGAAACACTCAAATCCCAATCCTAATTCCCCTCGTTTCAGGAAGCCCGAAATAAGCGAGTTCCAGGACACCGTGTCTTTGTCAGGAATATCGTCAAACACCTTCGCTGCATCGCGAAGCTCGCCCCACCTGCAGTACACGTGGAGCAAAGAGTTGTAAATCACCTGGGCATCATCGGAGCCAGCGAATTCACCCGTCGAGGATCGAGAAACAGGAGGATTCTTGACAATCAAAGCGTGGAGACAAGAACTGAAACGGAAAAGGCCGGCATTTCTTGCACAGGAAAAGACGAGGGCTCGTAGCTGTTCTTGTGTGATAGCCGAAGAACACAAACTCTGGGGAATCGAGCAATTGCGACGGTGATGAAGAAGGTGGAATCTCAGAGAATAACTCGAATGAATTACATGTTTTTGGAGTACAAAACTGGCGGTAGTCATCCATCAAACTTGCCAACGTTGTTGCATGCAACGCCGTCTGACGAATGGAAACTTCCGACAAGAGCAGACAAACCGTCAGTTTTTCAATATTTTTATTAACAAAATTAATAAATAAACGTAGTAATTAATAACGTGAGTTTCACAAATACGAGGTTAGCCAAGGTAATTAGGCATATTCTCCTTATTTAATGTGATATTTAAATAGATATATGGCCAAAAGAACGACCCTTATCCGACATTCAACCAAATCCTTTCCTTACCCCTTCAGTCGAGCTTTTATTCTGTTCGTTGTGTTATCTTCAATGATAAAAATCCCACCTTTGAAGAGCGTGCCCAAATAATCTGATAAATATTGCATTCAAGGAGTACGGATAAATTAATGATCATTCTGGGGTGAACCAATTACGAATATACTTGATGAGATTCTGAACAAAGTCTGATCAGCTGTGTTTCATCTACCAGTATTGCTTTCATACCAAAGGTTGGAACTTTTTTTATTTTCAAGTGGAAAGACTAATCCCAGAAATGGAATCGAGGGCCCAGAGACGTTTGAGATTGATTCAAGGCCATCTGATCGCCAGTGTTGAGGATGATTTGTTACAAATTGATGCGAATCCTACGGCTGGTGAATTTGTTCATGGTAAAGATTGTTTTTCCTACTCTCTAATACTTTTGTATTCGCATGTATAGTCTTGCGTGTTGATGAATTCGCGGGCATTTTTTTTTTTCATTTATTTGGTTTTGTCCTTTTGCCTTGCCATGGGACCCCTTTAGCTTCCTGTTTCATATTGGTTCTAACATGAGATGACTTAACTACGTTGTTTTAACATTGAGCAGAGGAAATATACAGTGTAGTCCTTCCCGAGAAACTCCAAACTGGAAAATGGGATGTTTATAGGTAGAATATTTAACCTTTTTTTCTTCTGCCCTTCATAACTAATCTACCTCGAATTTTCATCTGAACATCTTTATTCGGTTAATGTTATAGCTTTCTTTTGATGCAGATCTAAAAAATCACCTTTGAGGCTAGTCGAGAGGTTCCCAGAGCATCCAGAGATTTGTACATTGCATGACAACTTTGTGTAAGAATGCTAATGCTTTAGCAACTATTCTTCTGCAGTTGATATCTTCTCAGTTTAAGCATCCACTAAGTTCTGCTGAACTATTCCTTCAGACATGCGGTGGAAAAGTTCCGGGATTACAAGTACTTGGGCACTCGTATTCGAGTTGATGGAACAGTTGGAGAGTATGCAAAAGCAATTAAATAAGACAACCCTTAACTTCTGTGCTTCTTACTAAACTTTTGTCTCATTCTCATGAAGATACAAATGGATGACATATGGGGAAGCTGGCACTGCTCGATCAGCAATAGGTTCAGGACTTCGTCACTACGGCCTGCAACCAGTATGTTTTTTTTTTCATTTCTTTACAGATCCTAGAGAAAATACATTATCGTAGGAAAAAATATTACAGAAATGATCCAACGTATGAAATCGATTTTAGATGGTAAATTATCGTTTTCCTTGGATCAGGGAGCTTGCGTTGGGCTTTATTTTATCAATCGGCCAGAGTGGATGATCGTGGATCATGCATGCTCATCATATTCATATATATCAGTTCCTTTGTATGACACCCTTGGTATGTAGGCTTGCATTGGCACTAGACTTTCATAGTCTTAATTTAGTCTCCTCTCCTCAATATAATCTTTCATTTTTGGTGGATTTGCAGGCCCTGATGCAGTTAGGTACATCGTGAATCATGCTACCGTAGAGGCCATCTTTTGTGTGCCTAGTACCTTGAACACGGTGAGTTTCTCTCATCTTCGTTTCTAATGGTGCAGCTCATTTGAATATCATGGTCTTTTTCATCTTTTGCTAATTCGTATGTAAGCACTTGTGCAGTTTACTAGTTCTTAACTTTCAGTTTACCTAATTTGTATGTTCCTTGTGACAACGTGCAGCTGCTAACTTTCTTGTCAGAGATTCCCTCCATCCGTGTAATTGTGGTACGTCTGTTTCTATGTTAGAATTGTTTACTAGTAAACTATCAAACTCTGTATTTCAAAGTACAATTGCACACTCACTCGCTTGACATTACCTTGTTAAATATAGGTAGTGGGAGGCATGGATGAGCATCTCCCGTCTCTGCCTTCGACAACTGGTCTTAAGCTTGTATCTTATTCAAGATTACTTAGTCAGGTACTTACTCTAGGCTGCATGCTTTTATTGCCATAGTGAAGAATATCGTTTGTACACTGGACTAATTATACGCTAAACTTTTAAGGGAAACAACTTGCTCCCTTTTGTTCCTCCGAAACCTGAAGATGTAGCTACTATATGCTATACAAGTGGTACTACTGGGACACCAAAGGTTGCTGTTGTTTGAATTTGAATATTTTAAGTTTAAACATGAAACCCTATTCGATAGTTTACTTATTTTGGTGCTGTGCTTACTTATTCGTTTTCCCATCTGCTTCTTATTGGGGACAGGGAGTCGTACTGTCTCATGGAAACTTAATATCAAGCACTGCAGGCATGACCCTTGGAGTGAAGTTCTATTCCACTGACATGTGAGTTTTTCTTAGTTTTTGATAAATGATAAAAATCTTCTTTCTCCACACTTATTTGCTCTAACTTGACATGCCAGCTACATATC
This sequence comes from Craterostigma plantagineum, assembly GCA_027422505.1. NCBI lineage: Eukaryota > Viridiplantae > Streptophyta > Magnoliopsida > Lamiales > Linderniaceae > Craterostigma > Craterostigma plantagineum. Next base: position 81,406 of record JAPQWV010000926.1, read on the forward strand.
TTATCTGCCACTGGCCCACATATACGAACGAGCCAACCAGATTATGATTGTTTACTATGGGGGTGCTGTTGGCTTCTACCAAGGAGTACGTTTTCGTTCATTACATTCATTTCTTTTGCGCATGTGTGTTTGTGTGTCACTTTTTTATAGGGATAGAAGAGGTACATTGTAGAAAATCTTAATGAAGGCGTCAGAATGAATGGGATCTTTATTTTTCAAATAAGATGTGATACCTAATGTCAGGGAAAATATGTCGAAGTTCTTGGAAAATGCTTGATATGAATTTTTGTCATAATTTCCAGGACAACTTGAAGTTAATGGATGATTTGGCTGCTCTGAGACCCACAATATTTTCCAGCGTACCTCGTCTATACAACAGAGTTTACGCAGGGTACAGTTACAAACCGATAAGTGGCCATCAACTGATTGTTCAAATTGATTCAGTTTGATCTCTTGATTTCTGATGATATCTTTCTATTTCTATTTGCAGGATAACTAAAGCTGTACAAACTTCCGGCGTGTTGAAGGAGAGGTTGTTTAATGCCGCATACAATTCTAAGAAACAAGCAATAATGAACGGTACGGTCAGATATAGATCACGATTTTGCAATAAAATTGATATCTTGATTATCCACCTTTGCGCTCTGTGTCCTCGTCTCAGAAGAAGCTTCTACAAATTCATGTTTCCATTTCTTTGACAATTTTCTGCCTGATTAGGTCGAAAACCATCTCCAATGTGGGACAGATTGGTCTTCAACAAAATAAAGGACAAACTCGGTGGTCGAATTCGATACTTGACTTCTGGCGCATCGCCATTGTCGCCTGACGTGATGGAGTTCCTAAGGGTGTACGTTGATTCCTTCGCCCATCGATTTAGCCGAGTGATAATCATTGAATCCATCGTTACTTAGAAATATGGCACCGTGACATTGCAGGTGTTTTGGATGCCCAGTAATCGAAGGCTATGGTATGACTGAGAGCTCGTGTGTTATAAGCTCCATGGACGAAGGTGACAACTTAACTGGTCATGTTGGTTCTCCAAATCCCGCCTGTGGTAAGTTGTTAAGGAGGAATAATCTATCTACGTTCAAACGTTTGTTTTTTTATTCCTCAAATTAGTCTTAAGTGATCTTTTTTATCGTCCCAGAAATAAAGCTCGTGGATGTCCCTGAAATGAGTTACACCTCTGAGGACCAACCATATCCACGCGGTGAGATCTGTGTCAGAGGACCCATCGTATTCCAAGGCTATTACAAAGATGAAGTCCAAACGTACTTAGATATGATGCTACTACTTTTCACAGTTGGATAAACTGTTAAGTGCAAAATTTTTGCCTAAATCTTGCTATAATTTTCCAGGAGAGAAGTGCTAGACGACGATGGTTGGCTGCACACTGGAGATATTGGATTGTGGCTGCCCGGCGGTCGCCTTAAAATTATCGATAGGTACATATACGATTTGTAACCCCATTGAGTTGTATCAGCGACTGAAAACTACAAAGAAATAATTTTTTTGGGTTTCAGGTGTGCTAATTTCAATTTCGTCGTATTTTCTAAAGTGAGAATTCCACATGCTTGTTTGTCCTTTTTTCAACAGGAAAAAGAACATCTTTAAGTTGGCCCAGGGAGAGTATATAGCACCAGAGAAAATCGAGAATGTTTACGCAAAGTGTAGATTTATCGCGCAGTGCTTTGTCTATGGTAAGAAGATTGTTGACGTTTAACCTATTTCTTTCTCCTTCTTACGCACTTCATGCTTATGTAGGCGACAGCTTGAACTCTTGCTTAGTCGCTGTAGTCTGTGTGGATCCCGATACATTGGAAGAGTGGGCAACATCTGAGGGTATCAAGGTAGTATATATAGACCAAGTTACTTCTTCTCTGGGGAAAAAGAACCGAAGAGAAAAATCCTTTGCTGCATGAAACTCGACGTATGAATTATTGGGAACTGTCTGAACCCTTTTTTTTCGGTTTCTTTTAGTACGAAGATTTAGGACAGCTGTGTACTGATGAAAGAGCGAGGGCTGCAGTTCTTGCCGAGATGGATGCTGTTGGGAAAGAAGCTCAGGTGATAACACTGCAGATTTTCTCTTGGTCTATGATTTGATCCATTCTTGAAATTTAATTTAGTTGTAAATCGTCTACAGCTGAGGGGATTCGAGTTTGCCAAAGCAGTCGCCTTGACGCTCGAGCCGTTCACCTTGGAAAATGGCCTTCTAACTCCTACGTTCAAGGTAAGTTTTTGTTTCCTCTTCGATTATTTCACGTGTCGGGTGAATTTCATCGGAACGAGCCTTAAAAAAGACGGTCTTTTCAAACAAAATTTGCAGATCAAAAGGCCGCAGGCCAAGGCCTACTTTGCTCGGGAAATAGCACGAATGTACGCTGAACTTGCAACATCTGATCCTACGCCGCAGAAGCTGTTGTGATGCGAAAGGAGACGAATTTGTCGAAAGTGCAAAGCAGACAAACTCTTTAGCCTTTTTTGCATTGCATCCCTAGTAACATATTTTCACTGATTCGTCTTGTAGCAAATCTCATACAACATATGTATTGGGGCGGGGCATTTTCTTACAAGTATATCTATCTATAGAACTGAAGTTATGTTTTAACAAAGATACAAAGTGCATAAGCTTAAATTGGTAGGCTGCTAATGCTGTGCAAGTGGCCTAGTGTTGTCCCAAAGCCATTGGCGTGGCGTGCCGTCCAACAATGGAGAGACCTGCGTCGATTTATTCAGTTAAACAGGCACAAAACTCAAACTATTGCTGAAGAATCGAGGAAGAAAAATAGGAGTGTGAACGTAGTAATAGGTCTGCTTTTGCTTACCTTCTCCCACACTTGCTCATGGTAATGATCGAGCCAATTTATCTCGTTCGCCGACAGCAATGATAAGTCGACCATTTTGGTCTGCACAGTTGGTGACAAATTTAGGACAACGAATCGTACGATAAATTTTATCGATTCTGCCTACACGAAGAATACCTGAATGGGGAAGAAGGTGAGCTTTTCAAATCCTAAATACGTTAGTCCACCAAATCGAGCTGGCGTGTTGGCCTCTATCACATGAAGGAGATTCTGCAATAAAAAGCATGGATTGAAAGTTAGCTCGTGCATCGACTGTTTACGGTGAAGAAAAGAAAGACTGAAAAACGGTACCTCAATCCTTATGCCGAAAGAGTGATCTTCATAGTAACCAGGTTCATTGCTGACGACCATGCCTTTAATCAATGGAGTGTTGTTTCCGAATCTGTAGCTGATACTTTGCGGGCCTTCATGAACATTCAGTGCAGCTCCAACTCCATGTCCCGTGCCTCAAGAACAGAAGAAGAAGAAGATAAGGAAATCATCAAATTTTCCGTAAAGATGGAATCTTTGGGTTAAAAAAAGGGACCTTTTTGAGTTAGGAAATACCATGGCGATAGTCGAGGCCGATTTTCCAAAGGGATGCTCTAGCGAAGGCATCGAGCACAAATCCAGGATAGTTTTCCGGGAAAATGGCTTGATCAAGCGCAATGTGACCCTAACAAAATCAAAGAGATAAGTGATGGAAGAAAACTAAAACAATAAATAAGTGAGGAAAAGTACCTGTAGAACTCTGGTGAAGCATTCTTTTTCCCACGAAGAGGGCTCATTGAAGTGTACTGTTCGTGTAATATCAGTCGTTCCATCGATGTACTGAGCCCCACTGTCTAGTAGAAAGAGTTTGCCTCCGTCCACAGTGCTACAGTTTTCGGGCTCAGGCTTATAATGTATGACAGCACCGTTAGCGCCAGAGCCTGTTTGCAGGTTAAAATGTACGGAAAATCTATGTAAATAATTCTCATATTGTAAGAATCATATCCAACGGAGGAGAAAAGTGACAAAAGAAATGAGTGTACCGCTTATTGTGTCGAAGCTTGTGTCGAGGAAACCGCTCTGTTTAGAACGAAACTCGAGAAGCTTGTCAGAAACATCGCATTCTGTTAGAACAACGCCCTTCCTAACTTCCTCTTCGAGCCAAGCCCAAAACTGTGCTAGAGCTGCTGCGTCCCTGCAAAACGTAAATTACTATTGGACATGCCCAAAATCTCATCTAATAAAAACATCAGATCATTCCATGATTATCATCAGCTTTTACGAGTAGTTTTATGAAGAATTTCGTAGAGGCACTTGCCTTAAATGACAGTCGCGCATGCCTTGCAGTTCAGCTTCGTTTTTCATGGCCTTAGCCATGGACACGGGCGAGTTCACGTCCACCACGGTGGGCCTACATGGCTCGCTCACTGAACTATCAGGTGTACTCTTCTTTCTTTTAGTTGCAGTCGAACATGCAGTTTTGTAAGTGTCTGCTATTGCAGCACTAACAGTTGATGTGTCCAACCAAAGACACGAGCCTTTTGCAGCTAATCTGCAAGATATCCTTTACTTAAACAGACTAAACGACAAATATCATTAGCTCACTGAAGATGTAACATTTTACCTTTCGATCTCGGAAATAATGGAATCATACGGTTTCCACTCAACTCCAGCGTTCTTCAGATAATGCATCACTTCGGGGGTCAACTTAGAATCGTCGATGAAAAGCTTTGCGCAATCCATCTCCACGACCAAGTAAGCATACATGACTGGCGAATGTGGCACATCATTGCCCCTCTAATAACAAAGAAAGTGCGGCGATCGTTATCGATAGGGTCAAATAAAGCTGCGAAAGCAAACACAAAAAGGATAAAAGGGACTCCAATAGATTACCAAATTCAGCAGCCATGCTATCTCATCCAGCATGGTGATTACAATAGCAGATGCATCGGCGCATGCTAGTTCGGACCTCAAAGATAGCAGCTTGGACGAGGCATCAACTCCAGCGTATTTCAGGTCATGTATTCTAATGGGCCCATTTGGAGGCTTCGGCCTTGATTCTTTCCACACCTCATCCACTAGATTGGGATGGTAGAGGAAGACCAATTCGTGTTTTCTTTGGGATATGTCCTGCTTCAGTTCTTCGGCTCCTCTAGAAGAAAATAGGAACTGATTCCCCTCACAAAAACCGAGATATAGAATATGGGCTGTGGGGATCAGATTGATAAGCAAGAAAGTGATTCGAAACACATCAGACACTGACGAAACGCCATATTTGTAGAGCATTACTCACGGGATCTATGCCGATTCTTGAGCCGGGAGGCAAGACACTGTTAAGCCACTCACTTGGTGTGGGTACTCCGAGGTTTCCAGCCCTCATGAGAATCCAATTGGGGTTTAGTTGTTTTTCAGCCTATTAACAACAGAAAGAAGCGTCATTAACCAGACAATGAAGAAGGGAAATAGAGAGGTGAAAAGACATTGTTAGCATTCAAAACCTGAAGAAAATATCTCCCATCTGTCCAAAGAGCTGCTTTATCCTTAGTCACTACAGCTGTGCCTGCACTGCCAGTGAAACCTGATATGTACGCTCTTCGCATGTAACACTCGGCTATAAACTCGCTCTGAAATTGAAGTAGGACTAATAAGAACAGACAAGCTAATCTTCTTATCCCACAATACAAAAGTAAGGCTTTCTCTGTAGTTCCAACGAATTCACCACCAAAATGATAGCTTTAACCGAGTCTTGGAAATCAGAATCAAGTGGGATAACAATTGCAAAGTCGTTTCACATAACATGGATTATTCAAACAAACAAGAAAAGCATACGCAGATGCATTCTAACCCATAAAAAGTCACGAATTTAGGAGAGCAGACCTGATGAGCGTCTTGCGAGGGAATGATATAGGCGTCAATATTGACGTTGGGCTTCGTAAAAAGCTCGCGAAGGGCCTCCAACTTATGGTCTGACTCTCCACCTTCAAACTTCTTCTTTCTCAGCTCAGACGAAGGCTTGGCGCTTATAGAAGCCGACACGTTGCATAAAGATTGGCGCCTGGTTAATTTACAGGGGTATTTCAATTTGAAAACAGAGGATCTGAAGCTACTATTGAAGAAGAAGAGCGATCGACTCTGTAGCTGTAAGGGACATCGTGTAAGTAGCATTCTTGGAGAGAGCGATGAAAGTCCTGAATCAACTGACATAACAATCAATAGGCTTCTATGTCTCTTTAAGGTACTATTAATCTCCTTCTTTGGGTTCTTAAGCACGCAAAGCAAGTGCCACTCCTCTGCCCACAAAGGTTTTGCTTTGCGGGAAAGGTTTTCTGTTAGGATAAGGAAGCAAGCTTACTTTGGAGTTCTGTGGATAGTCTTGAAATGGGCCGTGGTAAGAGTGTTCGTAGTTCGTAGTTTCGTACCCATATTGAAATCTTAATAAAAAAAATATAAAACAAAGTGAAAAAAGTGTTCAACTTTACAGATAGACGGCCACGCTTGTAAAGAAAGTCCCAAAAATCTGAAAATGTTACCTATTGATGACACCCTATGACTTTCTCTTCCATTGTCTGTCTGCCACTAAGGTTTCAGCTTCACTCTTCTTAAATCGTTTTTGCCCTAAACACAGCAGATCAACAACTCTATCGTTGGGAGCTGCTCTCGAAAGTTCGAACAGAGAATGGCAATCATAACTGAAGAACCTGAAACCTCAGAACCACCGGTCAGGCAGCGCCGCAAATCAACCGTAAAACCCCAATCTGAAAATCGAACTGCATCTCCACCGCGGCGAAAACAGACCCCAAGTTCTCCCAACCCATTTCACTTTTGGTTCTACTTCACTATCCTCGTCTCTGTGACAACGCTCCTCGCCATTGCCATCTCTTCGCTCACTGCAAAAGACCCCAGGACTTGGTTCCTAAGCCTGCCGCCAGATCTCCGACAGCACTACTCCGGCGGACGCAGGTTAAAGGTCCAAATTGCCCCTGACCAACCGCAAGTCGAAGTCTTCTCCACGCAAATGGGGCCTCATACGAACTCTGACGGCCACGTCTTGATCGTACACGGTATGGGTTCTAGCTCTTTTGCTTTTCGTAAGGTCGTCGAGCATTTAGGAAGCAATAACGTCCACGCCGTAGCCATTGATCTCCCTGGTTCTGGGTTTTCGGATAGATCGGTAATAGTGGACGAAGAATACGTGGTTAGTGGATTGGCAGCCCTGTGGAATGTGTACGAGGAAATCAAGGAAAAGGGTGTCTTTTGGGGGTTTGATCAGCTCGTTGAGCAAGGGTATGTGAACTTCGAGGAGAACGAGGTGAAGCTTAAGACGAGAAAGATTGAAAAAACAGTCGAATTGGGCAACGAAGAAATGGACAGGGTTTTAGGACAAGTCATCGACACTATGGAATTGAACATCGTGGACTTGGTATTGCACGACTCCGCTCTGCAACTGAGTTCTAACTGGGTTCTGAAGAATCACAGAAATGTCAGAAGCGTGGTGATTCTTGATGCCATCCCTGGTAAAACAGCACTGCCACTTTGGGTTTTAAAGACTCCATTGTTGAGGGAAGTGGTTTTAGGCTTTAGGTTTGCATTTGAGCAGCTTCTTGGATATTGTTGCATGGGTTTAGGGAGTTTAACAGAGGTTGAGGATCATAGGATACTTTTGAAGGGAAGGGACAACGGCAAGGCCATTGTTGAGATGGGGAAGAAGTTGAATCATAGTTTCGATTTGTCTGAATGGGGAAGCTGTGATGGTGTTAAGGATCTTCCCGTTCAAGTTCTATTCTCCGATAAAATGGTTGCAGAGGGACGGGAAATTGCTAAAGCTCTTCCACGGGCTACACTTGCGACACACTCAGGAGGGAGATGGATTCAGGTGAGATATGATTCCCTCGAACCCATCGTGTTCTTTTTTATTACTGCTCAATCTGCTAGTTACCACCATGTTACTTAAACAGTCTTCTCTGTTATGTGCTGATTCTTGAAAATCTTTATGAAGTCCTCTTGCCTCTGATTTTCCTTTCGATTGCGTGTATGGATAGGAGGAAAATTCTGAAGAGGTTGCAGAAAGTATACTCGGATTCGTTTCGTCCTTGCCTCCTAAATCAAAGAGAGACGATAGCTAAAAGCATAGACCAGCAAAGTGCCACAGCAGATGATGCTTGCACAGCGTGATTCTTCTTCGTCGTCTTTAACCTGCTTTCTTATTACATTCTTGGCTCGTTGTAAGATGATAAAGCTTAAGCTTCTCACCTTCTGATTCGCTTCATTGCTCAGTTCAGTTTAGACCTGCTACTTGCTAGGATTTTCTTGTGTTGTGGTAAAAAAGCGTGTTTTTACTAGTGCGAGATTGTAATATAACGGTTTGGACAAAGACAACGTAATTAGAACTTAATTGCTTTTTCGTACTTAATGTGCGATAGATATTAGATTAATCTGTTTACCCCCGCGATACTAATATACGCGGCTCAACGCTCATCGCTAGTCTCGCCATACATATACCATAACAAATGCAGAGAAGATATAGACAAACAACGATGGGCTACGGCGGCGGCGGCGAGGGCGATGAAGCCACTCCACCTCCGCGACCACACACGGATCGCCTCGAACCGCTGACCAGCTCTATCTCCGACCTCGCGTTAATTTCTCCGACGAACTCAGACTTCTCCGCTTTACTGTGCAGAGACACTCTGCGCGCCATCCTCCAGGAGCTTCCGCCGTCCGGCCTCGCTCGCGCGGCGTGCGTGTGCCGATTGTGGAGATCGGTGGCCTCCGATAGGGATATGCGCGTGCGGGCTTTTATGGCGCCGTGGAGTATTGAACGCTTGGTGGGAAATCCTAGCTCCGCGGCTTTTTGGAGGGATAATTCCATCTCAAAGTTCGCGATTTCTCATCGATTGGGGCGTGGGGAGTCTGTATCTAGCCTAGCCGTTAAATACTCTGTTCAGGTACTCCTCTGTCTATTCGCCGCCTTGGTTGTTATTACTTCCCTGTTCCTGAGGAAGGGAAACTTTAGTGAACTGTTTGAAGCTGTTGATTCATTCGATGTTCTTTCATGTTCGTTGCTTTTGAAACTGTAATACACGATTATCAAATTTGAACTTAAGTTTCCGACAAATATAGAAGATCAGATATTCATATAATGTCCTCTTCGGTTCGAACTTCGGTTCGTTGCTGTCTAGTAAAGATGCTGACTGAACCATTGCCTCAATGCATACGAAACGGAGAGGTATTATGTGATCTTAAAAGGTTGTTGGATGATATTCTTACCACAGGTTCGGCCATATCTCGATTTAGCATTAGTGTAAGTGATAACCTTAATCACGACTATGAATACGTTCGAGTGTTGAAATAGCCTGGCATACGATCACCAAGTAAATGTGTCGTTCTCTATCTCTTTGTTCTTCATGATCTTGTTTGAGTTAATTCTATTCCTACTACATGTTGGTGTTTTTTGGCTCCTTTGATTTGAAAGGTCATGGACATGAAACGTCTGAACAATATGATGAGCGACCACGCCATCTTCTCAAGGGAGCGTCTTCTCATCCCCATATCCAACCCAACGATTCTAAAAGGTTCCACTTGCTACATAGAAATGGACTCACATGCCAAAAGAGAAGTTGCAGTGCTTTACCTCGACGGCTGTCCTGACCAAAAAGCCGACGGTCTTCTTTCAAGCAATCTGACCGCAGAACGAGGAAAGAAAAAGATCATCGACACTTTGAAGAGAAGCATGCGCGTCGATGATGGGACTGCTCAGTACTATTTGTCTGTGTCTAACGGTGATCCCCGAGCTGCTCTCACGCAGTTCTCCGAGGACCTCGATTGGGAGAGGCGGGCCCGTCTCGCTTAGTGAGGTGAGGTACTGTTTGTTTTTCTCAATGAGCAATTGAATGAAGAAGACGATATTCTCTGTCAATCCTTCAAAAAGCTTTGTAAGATTATCTTCAAGCTATGTTTGTTTGTGTCTGATATGTAATTGTGTCTGGAAAGTGGTCTTTGTATGTAAAACGTATTACATACATTTCGAAGCCAGCTTAAGCAGAGATTATGAGTTGCTGTTATTTATGAAGCTTTCTTTTGGACGTTTCCTTATTTTTGTTTGTTGCAACATTTCGTGCAAGAAAAGGTTTTATCTTTGATGCGTCCCAAAAAATCACGTCCCCGCGTTGGTGCGTAAAATAGATCGTTTGCTCCCGTCGCCGCCGTAGCTGCCTGAAATATTAGAGAAAAAACTAGAAAGGCGCCGTTTCGGCGACGCCCCTCCGACGCTCAAGTCAGATCATCGTCTTTTTCATCAAAAAGGTGATCACAGGTGCTAGGCATAAAAATGGTTTCGGTGTTTATTTAGGCGTACCTGTGAAAATGCATCGGCCGTTACCTTTTATACTAGCCTCGCCTTGACCTGGTCATCACCCAAGCCCGCTTCTTTTGCGGACCTCTTGCGGCAACGTGGTTCTCCCACGTTCCTCTCACGTTCTCCTTACGAAGCGCGAGCGGCTCGACACACCCACTTCGCCTCTTGGGGTTTAGTTGCTCGGCTAGTTCATGTGCTCGGCTCGTTCATACCAACGTGCTCGGGTCGCTCACGCCGACTCTCTCGGCTCGTTCTCTGGCTTTCAGTCTATCTCCTCGGCTCGCGGGTTATTTTACAGTTAGCCAAAATCTCGAGGGTGGCATTCTCCCTCATCGTTTTTCTTTCAAGCGTGTATTATAATCATCGGGTGAAAAGAGAGAGTTATCCTCGTACTCGAGCGCCAAGCAGCCTCCCTTTTGTATCTCTTTGCATTCCACGTTTGGTGTGCTTTTCCATGTTCTCACTTGCCTATTCTTGCTTACCACATAGTGCCTTCTAGAATATTTCACTTTGCCCCTTCAATTCATTCAACTATCTCAAATTAGCATATGCGTTCCTCAGCCCACTCTTTCGTGTGATGTCTCCGGTCTAGTGCTCGAGCAAGGCTTTGTTCCTCGAGCAGCACGCCTTCAGTATATTATTCGAGCGAGGCATCATTCCTCGCAAGCGCCTCTTCGGGCATAGATCGCCTCAGGACATTTCTTGCGGGGTATCGCTAGGGAGGTTTTCTGGCGGGAGTATGTTTTCCGTGGGGAATGTTTCCCGCCTCTTTCGACTAGACTCGAATATTTGACCGGTTATATCCGGGGATAACAATAGTCCCCCCCAAAAATAGTCCAAAAAGAGTGTAGTGAGTTTTGGACGTAGTCGGTAAAATATTCGAGTTTGGAGAAGGGATCTCTTGCAAAGATTTTTGGTCGGGCCGCATTCGTGGATATTCATTTTCTCATTGTCTGCCCTGCTTCCCCGAGCACGGACTTGAGTAGTTCTCATCGGTGAGTTATACCATTCATCGAAGGTTCGGGATTTTCTCGCCTCACTCGTCGAGGAGTTACGAATTTTTGCACTCGCTTATCGAGTACTTATGAATATTCAGCGCCTCATTCATCAAGGACTTATGAATTTTCGTGTCTCATTCATCGAGGACTTGATTCATGAAATTTCATGCCTCATTCATCGAGGACTTAGAGATTTTCGTGCCTCCTTCGTCGAGGACTTAGGAATTTTCGTGCCTCATTTATCGAGGACTTAGGAATTCTTCGTGCCTCGTTTAATCGAGGACTTAAAAATTTTTCGTGCCTCACTCATCGAGGACTTAGGAATTTTCGTGACTCATTTATCGAGGACTTAGGAATTCTTCGTGCCTCGTTCATCGAGGACTTAAAAATTTTTCGTGCCTCACTCATCGAGGACTTGATTCAGGAAATTTCATGCCTCATTCATCGAGGACTTAGAGATTTTTGTGCCTCCTTCTTCGAGGACTTAGGAATTTTCGTGCCTCATTTATCGAGGACTTAGGAATTCTTCGTGCCTCGTTCATCGAGGACTTAAAATTTTTCGTGCCTCACTCATCGAGGACTTAAGAATTTTTCGTGCCTCACTCATCGAGGACTTGATTCAGGAAATTTCATGCCTCATTCATCGAGGACTTAGAGATTTTCGTGCCTCCTTCGTCGAGGACTTAGGAATTTTTGTGCCTCATTTATCGAGGACTTAGGAATTCTTCGTGCCTCGTTCATCGAGGACTTAAAAATTTTTCGTGCCTCACTGATCGAGGACTTGAAGATTTTTGTGCCTCACTCATCGAGGACTTGATTCAGGAAATTTCATGCCTCATTCATCGAGGACTTGAGATTTTTCGTGCCTCATTCATCGAGGACTTTTCTTCATCTTCGATCGAGCTTCCTTTGGAGATTTTATTCACCCTTACGGGTGATCGGGCCTCATCCGAGGACTTTTTTTCATTTTCCCTCGAGCTTCATTTGGAGATTTTATTCACCCTTACGGGTGATCGGGCCTCATCCGAGGACTTTTCTTCATTTCCCTCGAGCTTCATTTGGAGACTTTATTCACCCTTACGGGTGATCGGGCCTCATCCGAGGACTTTTCTTCATTTCCCTCGAGCTTCATTTGGAGATTTTATTCACCCTTACGGGTGATCGGGCCTCATCCGAGGACTTTTCTTCATTTCCCTCGAGCTTCATTTGGAGATTTTATTCACCCTTACGGGTGATCGGGCCTCATCCGAGGACTTTTTTTCATTTCCCTCGAGCTTCATTTGGAGATTTTATTCACCCTTACGGGTGATCGGGCCTCATCCGAGGACTTTTCTTCACCTTCGATCGAGCTTCCTTTGGAGATTTTATTCACCCTTACGGGTGATCGGGCCTCATCCGAGGACTTTTCTTCACCTTCGATCGAGCTTCCTTTGGAGATTTTATTCACCCTTACGGGTGATCGGGCCTCATCCGAGGACTTCTCTTCATTTTTCCTCGAGCTTCATTTGGAGATTTTATTCACCCTTACGGGTGATCGGGCCTCATCCGAGGACTTTTCTTCATTTTTCCTCGAGCTTCAAGTTGCGTGTCGCGTAATCAGGTCATGACCTTAGTCGCCGAATCATGTTTCCGCATATAGAGGATGTTGCGGCGAATCCACCGTCGAGCTCAGCTTCATCAATTATGATGGTTAGACCAAGACAGTTGATTACGTTGGGTGTTCCGTGCGCTATGATATTCCCCTGTGTTGCTTGACGTGGTCGTGGAGAGAGTTTCAAGGCGAGTCTGGTGGCGTCTCAGCATTTGTCGATTGTAGTATTCGGCCGAGAGATACGATGAACTCTTCTAATCGGCCTGATGTATATCTTATCCTCAGAAAGCGTGGGAAAACATCTGTTCGGCCTTAAGACCTTGACGATCTTGTCCTCATAACCTCGGAATTTTATTTTATATCGTCACACAACATTTTTCTCAGCAATAGCGTAATCAACAATTCCCGAGCACAATATCGGCTTTCAAAATAATTTTTGAAATATCACTATTAAAGTTAATATCAGCTTCTGCCTATTTCACGTCACATATAATAATCTGCCCAAGCAAGCATCAATAGCCTCGATAGTACTTTGCCCCACATAAGTTCAGTCGTTCCTAAGTAGAGAATGTTAAGCCTAGGGCAGTCAAGCAGTCCACATTATAATCGGCCATACAATTTTAGGCTCCCTAGTAAACTCCCGCATAAATAATATTCCAGAGCAAAACTATCTCGTCAATGATGAATCTTACCCGCATGTTTCGATGCTTCAAAAAAAAATCAATCCTAATATCCATAGAACAGAGACGATCCCATTGTTTTGTAATTTCAGATTTACCCACGTAAATTAACAGAACTTACAACCGGGTCGGAAGTCGTAATCAACGGCGGATCTGCCACTATCGATTGGAGAATGGCCATGCTCGTCACCATCAGAGCCATGAGATCGCTTCCTGGCGCATCTGTTTCACTCATTTGGGAATCTCGACTTCTGTTTGTTTCCCTATTTTCAGTCGAGCTTCATAGTTCTTCGAACGAATCGCCGTCGATTTGGGCCCGAGAAGCCTAGTTTGTGGAGAAAGTAAAGACATTAGTACATAGCTAATAACTTCGGTGGGGCGTGGTCATGCCGATTTCTCCGACTCTTCAGCCCGACTGGGCTTTGGTGTTGGTGACGTGACTTCGATCGTCGATTTCTGCGGTTGTAACTAGTGTTGAATTCTTCGATACCGGCGGGTTATTGATCTCGGATGGTGATTGCCTCAGCCCCAAGAGAAAAATACAGCCAAAGGGAAGTGGATCGGTCGGGCTCGCCTCAAATATACCAACTGAATTGTATGGGCGAAACTCGAGGGCTGCATGACGGGCGTACGACCTCGCTGAGTTGAGCAGATTTCTGTTTTGTGGGGACTGCTATCCTCGAAGATGATCTTGGATGATTTATTCTAGCATTTCTCGATCAATCTCGGGCTGGTTTGAGGTTATTTTTTCGCAGTCGTGGAGGTCTAGTGGCCACAAAACATGGCATCGAGTCACGGCCCCAGGTATTTGGTCTCCCCCACCCGGACCTTCTCATAAGCTGCTCGCGAGGATAGGTTTACGCTGTCTCGATATTTGTTCGCTCAAGATCATCGAATTTTCATGAAATAGACGAGGCAGTCAATAATGTGCTCATGGACCCACAGGCGTCCAAGAATTCCTGCAGTCAAATAGCTCAAAGAGGACGGTGAATGTGTAACTAAGTCCGTGCATGGCGAAGTTAATTTAATTTTGTCTGGCAAGTCTTCAAAAGCATATGATCAGGGCTCAAGATAGAAGCAGCCGATGCAGGGAACAACTCGAGTTAACAACTCGATGTAACTTCTATAATTCCAGCAAAAAATAACAGTGATATGCCAATAAAATTGAGTTTCTAGCAGCCCAATCTAAACCAGCAATCTAACGAAATTCCTAATAGCAGTCCCAAGAAATGGAAGGCTCCTTGATAATAAGAACCCAAAAAGAAACAATATCCCGACGCCCATAGTTTTTACTTCCACTCTAGCCTCATCACGTGACAGTTACTCCTTTCAGAAATAATCAATCCCAAAAGATCTATATTTCGGATCTACTCATATAACTCCTATGCAAATTAGCAAACAATTAATGATGTTTGAAATATCAATGGAGTCCCCTCATATCAGATTTCGTACTATTCAGCTCCCTATGCAAATAATGAAGGTAGTCCCCCTATTACCTGCGTACACCTTATTGGCTCAATACTATGTAAGAAACTTACAACCGACTCAGCGTTACCGTCAGCGGGAAAGAGGTCACCGAGGATCAGAGGGGAGGTCACAGTGGTTCTGGCTGCCGGCTTATGCAGGGGGTGATGGTTGAATTAGTTCGGGCGTCAATCTTGCAGTCATGGCAGCAGAGGTTTGCGGTTCAAACGAGGGTTGCTACGTTTTGGCAGTGCCGCAGGCATAGTTAACGCTGCCCCAGTTCTTTCGGGGACAGATTCTCTTTCCGACCGGCGGCAGATCTGCCCTCAGCCGTGTTGACGCGACCATCGTCGTCGTAGGGGAGGTCTGAGGATTGTGCCGGTGGCGGTTTTCCGTTGCGAAATCGTGAGGTTATCGAATTTTCCATTCAAACCTTCTCTGCTCAAATCAGCGCCCGCCCGGTGGGGTCGGTTATGTGAGGCGAGGATTTGAATGGGCCAGATAGTGCGCTCAGCCTCACAGACTATCACGTTCGGGCCGGTCTGCATGGCTACAATGCGAGGACGGGTCGTTCTGTTGACTGCGATAGATCTGTTCGCAACGAGTCATGCTTGGCGATGCCTGTCATCAGTCATCATACCCCTTTGTTCAGTGATAGCCTCTACCAAGCGGTGAATCAAGCTTCGATGGTGTGGCCGTTATGCGTGGGGCTTGCTCGGGCCTGATTTATAACCGATCGGGGTTGGATTTTTCGTTTGCCACGGCTGGTTTTGACTCGCTCATGGTGGTGGTCTTGATCGACGGCGACGGGGAGGCCACGATCGATGGCTAACGACTTCGGAGAGGACAGATTTCATCGAAACGCATCGTATTTTTTCAAGAACTAAACGTTCCCACAGACGGCGCCAATTGATGCGTCCCAAAAAATCACGTCCCCGCGTTGGTGCGTAAAATAGATCGTTTGCTCCCGTCGCCGCCGTAGCTGCCTGAAATATTAGAGAAAAAACTAGAAAGGCGCCGTTTCGGCGACGCCCCTCCGACGCTCAAGTCAGATCATCGTCTTTTTCATCAAAAAGGTGATCACAGGTGCTAGGCATAAAAATGGTTTCGGTGTTTATTTAGGCGTACCTGTGAAAATGCATCGGCCGTTACCTTTTATACTAGCCTCGCCTTGACCTGGTCATCACCCAAGCCCGCTTCTTTTGCGGACCTCTTGCGGCAACGTGGTTCTCCCACGTTCCTCTCACGTTCTCCTTACGAAGCGCGAGCGGCTCGACACACCCACTTCGCCTCTTGGGGTTTAGTTGCTCGGCTAGTTCATGTGCTCGGCTCGTTCATACCAACGTGCTCGGGTCGCTCACGCCGACTCTCTCGGCTCGTTCTCTGGCTTTCAGTCTATCTCCTCGGCTCGCGGGTTATTTTACAGTTAGCCAAAATCTCGAGGGTGGCATTCTCCCTCATCGTTTTTCTTTCAAGCGTGTATTATAATCATCGGGTGAAAAGAGAGAGTTATCCTCGTACTCGAGCGCCAAGCAGCCTCCCTTTTGTATCTCTTTGCATTCCACGTTTGGTGTGCTTTTCCATGTTCTCACTTGCCTATTCTTGCTTACCACATAGTGCCTTCTAGAATATTTCACTTTGCCCCTTCAATTCATTCAACTATCTCAAATTAGCATATGCGTTCCTCAGCCCACTCTTTCGTGTGATGTCTCCGGTCTAGTGCTCGAGCAAGGCTTTGTTCCTCGAGCAGCACGCCTTCAGTATATTATTCGAGCGAGGCATCATTCCTCGCAAGCGCCTCTTCGGGCATAGATCGCCTCAGGACATTTCTTGCGGGGTATCGCTAGGGAGGTTTTCTGGCGGGAGTATGTTTTCCGTGGGGAATGTTTCCCGCCTCTTTCGACTAGACTCGAATATTTGACCGGTTATATCCGGGGATAACAATCTTCATGTGGATTGAAATCTGGGAAGGAGTCACTACACTTCTGTACTACATCTTCAACCTACGAAATCACCAAATTTGATTACATGTCTTTTATTACATTTTCTTCCGAAAAGAAAGTTAGGTAGGGATTACCAACTTCTTTAAACAGCGCCAGTGGTTTTTGAATAAATCTTTACAGAACAAGATTTTTATTTTTGTAATATAATTATTTTCTCTACTACTATTACCTTGACTCACATTTATTTTTTCTTTTATTTTGGAAGAAATGATCCGGTCAACCTTATTACATGGTCTTTGGAAATTTGTACCAATTGTCTATTCCATTTCACACACAACCTTTGAGTTGTTATGAAAACCACTACTTTTCATATTATTTTGCTCTTTTGACTTCTACTCTTTCTCTCACAGTGTTGCAGAAAATACTATTTAATAACGCCTGTAAAATCGTACAACAGCTACATTTTTCAATTGGGAGTAGAGATTAAACAAAACAGTTAGAACCATTTCTTGAATAAAAAAAAAAAATCATTTTTTATTTATCGAAGTATCGGTTTCACCTTCCTTTTGATTGTTTAGGAGGAGCTCAGCTCACTAGTGGTTTGTCTTGGTCTTACATGGCTCGTTGTTATACGTTGCTGCTCTGGTCAATGGGGGCTGCTTTGAAGGTAATAACATAACCGCGTTAGTTAACTAAAGTAGCCATAGTTTATATATTTTGCAAATACGTACAAAGACTAAAATCCATGTCTTAATCTCCAACTTGGATGCGTTTACACTGTCTAAAAAGGAATATTTATTTACTCGAAGACTCCCAAGTTGTCCGAGAATCGAATTACATACTAACTACACACACTGTCTGGTATTATTACTATATATGCCAGCACTATCGATTCGATTGAGCTCACCACAAAATCTTGATTCCACTCCAAAATAAACAGTGTCTTTCTTCTCTGACAGTAAATCGCAAACCCATATCTTTTTTCTTTGCAAGGCTCTTCGAATCATGGAAGAACAAGACCGTAGCAAGGAGCCAAGGAATGATTGGTTAGAGAAGCCCGAGACTGCTGACGTGTCGGCGGACGGTCTTCAGATCAAGGGAACAGTTGTTCTGACGAAGAAGAACCTTTTGGGAGTGAGAGAACTCACAGCTTCAGTCGTCGATACGTTGGACGAGTTACGAGGAAAAAAGGTGTCTTTGCAGCTCATTAGCAGCACCACTCTTGATCAAGACTCTGCTGGTATGTATTCTCGTCTATCTTTGACTTGGTCTGAACTGAGCTCTTAATGTCCCTTTTAGTACGATGTTGCGAGTAAAGGGCTGTCTTCCTTTTCCCCTAATTCCACGCTTTGTCAACGTAACAGAGACTTATTATCAAGAATACTAAAAGACAGAGTCTTTAAACAATAAGCCTGCATATTTTTAGTTAATACTCTGTGTATTCTGACGAGCAAACCTTGCCCAGAAACTTACGGAGGAAAACTGGGAAAAAGGGCACACCTTGAAGATTGGATCACAACGAAGAGTTCTATTACAGCAGGCGATGTTATGTATAAGGTTACCTTCGAATGGAGCAAAGAGATGGGCGTCCCAGGCGCCTTTACGATAGCAAATTCTCACCACAACGAGTTTTACCTCAAGTCCCTTACGCTCGAAGACGTCCCCCATCACGGGCGTGTCCATTTCGTCTGCAATTCTTGGGTTTACCCTGCTAAATATTACACGAAAGACCGTGTTTTCTTCGCTAATAAGGTAGCCAAGTCATCACTTTCCCTTATTACACAAGCATGCTTGGCAATAATTATAACAAGGTAGCTAAATATGGCATTTATTTTCATTGCAGGCTTACCTTCCCAGTCAAACGCCAGCGTATCTAAAGCACTACAGAGAAGAAGAACTGAAGACTCTGAGGGGAAATGGAACTGGGAAGCTCGAGGAATGGGACAGAGTCTACGATTACGATATATACAACGATTTGAGCGACCCAGACAAAGACGAAGAACACATTCGTCCCATTCTCGGGGGATCTGAAGAGTATCCCTATCCTCGAAGAGGAAGGACTGGTCGTCCACCATCTTCATCAGGTAATAAATCCACCGTATTCTTCTTCTTACACGAAATTTTTAGTGCTTTTTTTAAAGATTCTTCCTTGGCAGATCCTAAGACTGAAAGCAGACTGCCAATATACAAAGGGCTGAGCATTTACGTCCCAAGGGACGAACGTTTCAGTCAGGCGAAGTTGGCCGACGCCGCAGCTTACGGACTGAAATCTCTGCTTCAGAATCTCGGGGCTGATTTTAAGGCGCTGTTCGACAAAACACCGAGGGAGTTCGACTCCTTCGACGACGTACTGAAACTGTACGAATGGGAACGCGACGCTTCAGACAAGTCTTGGGTGGAAAGAATCGGCGAACACGTTTCGTTCGAACTGATAAGAGAGCTGTTTCGGTCGGACGGCGAGAAGACGTTCAAGTTCCCAGTTCCACAGGTCATTAAAGGTAATCATCATATTGCGCTGAACCCCCCATAAATATTACAGTCTTGTCAATTCACCACTAACTTGTTTTTTTCTTTTCTTACACAGAGGATAAACTTGCTTGGAGCTCCGACGAAGAATTCGGAAGAGAGATGCTTGCCGGGCTTAGCCCTGTTGTAATCAAACGACTCGACGTAATTCTCCTTTTCTTTCCTTTTTCTGTTTATAATATGACGAAGCCTTCTATAAATTATCCAAAGAAAGCGAAGACCTCAGAGATCACATGATCTACTTTGGCAGGAATTTCCCCCGACATGCAAGCTAGATCCAAAGATATACGGAAATCAATCGAGCACAATCTCTGACGAACACATACTTAGCAACCTAGAGGGTCTAAATGTAACAGAGGTAATAATAGAACATAAGAAGGCGTATATATTCTTCTCGCCAAGCAAATTCTTACCGACAACTTACATGCAGGCCATTGAGAGCAATAAGCTGTTCATATTAGACCACCATGAGAGCTTGATGCCATTTCTGAGACGTATAAACAACACATCGATCAAAACCTACGCCACTCGAACCATTCTCTTCCTGAAAGACGACGGAACCCTTAAGCCATTAGCCATCGAGCTTAGCCTGCCTCACCCAAATGGGGACCACCACGGCTCGATAAGCAGGGTTTGCACGCCTGCCCAAGATGGGGTCGAAAGCGTCATTTGGCAGCTGGCCAAGGCGTACGTTGCAGTAGACGACTCGGGCTTTCATCAGCTGATCTGTCACTGGCTACACACCCATGCGACCATCGAGCCTTTCGTAATCGCCACGAATCGCCAGCTCAGCGTTCTTCACCCTATTCACAAGCTACTGCAGCCTCATTTTCGAGATACTATGAATGTCAACGCCCTCGCCCGTCAGACTCTGTTGAACGCCGGGGGATTTCTTGAGTATACCCTATTTCAGGGGAAGTATTCCGTCGAATTCTCTTCGATGCTTTACAAGGAGTGGAGTTTCCCTGAACAAGCACTTCCTGCCGATCGATCTTATCAAGAGGTTTGTGATAAAATTTCAGACAGCATTACCCCAAACATCTTGGTTCGTAGATATATATATAAAAAAAAAAAAACTAACCTTTTATGTGTATCTTGGTTCAGAGGGATAGCAGTGGAAGACCCACAATCGAAGCAAGGGATTCGCTTGCTAATCGAGGACTATCCCTACGCCGTCGATGGGCTGGAGATATGGGCGGCGATCAAATCGTGGGTGGAAGACTACTGCAGAATCTACTACGATTCAGACAGCATGGTACAAGACGACGCCGAGCTTCAGCTGTGGTGGAAGGAGATTCGCGAGGAAGGGCACGGAGACAAGAAGCACGAGCCGTGGTGGCCAAAGATGCACACGAGGCAGGAGCTGATCGATTCTCTCGCCACCATCATATGGACGGCCTCGGCGCTCCACGCCGCCGTCAACTTCGGGCAGTACCCATACGGCGGCCATCCTCTGAACCGCCCCGCCACGAGCCGCCGGCTCATCCCCGAGCCGGGCACGCCGGAGTACGAAGAGATGGCGGAGAATCCCGAGAAGGCGTACCTTAGGACGATTACTTCTCTTCAGCTGAGCGTGCTTGGGATTTCTTTGGTGGAGATTCTTTCTAGGCATACTACTGATGAGGTGTTTCTTGGACAGAGGGAGAGCGAAGAGTGGACCAAGGATGACGTGGCGCTGGAGGCTTTCGGTAGGTTCGGAGTTAGGCTCGGGGAGATTGAGAAGAGGATAGTGGAGAGGAACGAAGATCCGAAGCTGAAGAACAGGCTTGGACCTGTGAAGATGCCTTATACTTTGCTGTATCCTAGCAGTGGAGTTGGGCTTACTGGGAAAGGGATTCCCAATAGTATTTCCATTTAGGAAAATATATATATATTTTTTTTAAATAAGGTTTTCTGAATGAAAACTAGCTATATTTGTTGTTTGGTATGCATTAGCCTTTAAGGGCTCGTTTGATATGTGGGTATGAGTGTGTATTGGTGTGTATGCGGTGTGTATGAATAAGTTGGCTTGTGTTTGATATCTGTGTATAACCATACATGCCTTGTATGACTATACACGTCTATTACAAGGATTTTGATTATAGGCCTTGTATATTCATACCCACCTCTAAGGTGGTTATGGGGTGTGTATTACTAATCCATACACACCTATACACATCTCAAACACATCTATCAAACGCAATTTATATCATTACACAAATAATTAATACATGCATATCAAACATATTAAAATATAACATCAACAAAATCCTTGTATAGCTATACACAAATAACTTATACCCATGTAATCCCTAAACACGATATCAAACGTGCCCTAAGGTGTGAAGTTATTGCGTGGATGAATAATTCTAGTCTTTGAAACGTTTTGGATTTGTAATAATTTAGCGAATAAATAATTGATGCAATTCCTTTGTCAATTTCTGTTGAGTTTTGTATGTTGAGCTCTAAGCCTTTTATTCAATTGGATGGGGAAAATATAATTAACATGAATGATAAACAAATCATAATGATATGCAAATTAAAATCTTATTAAGAAATGTATTATGCGAGTAACATAGCAGTTCATTAAACCCCAGAGAAAAACCTCTGTTTTTTCAGCTCCGCAAAGCAGAGCAACATCAATGGCGTGTTCTCGTCTTCTTCATTTGAATCCTCGTCGCATCAGAGTAGTTAAGCGTCTTTGCCCTAACAGTCCACTTCTATACGGTAGCTTCTCTACAATCTCCTCCGATCCTCCTCCTCCTCCGCCGCCGCCGCCACAAACTCCAAAGCCCAGCTCACTCTCAGCTCGCATGAGCTTCATCTTCGACCAAATCGACCAAATCGAAAGCAGCCAACGGAGCGCAAACGAGGAGAAGGACGAAACCCTTCAACGTATTCGTGCTTGGCGCCAATCTAAGAATCAAAAGCCAATAACCCCTGTTGCCCCAATCCCAAGCGAATCAGACTCGTTGGAGAATTTGAAGTCGGAGCTAGAAAAGAGTACCGAAGGCGACTTTCGGGTTTCGGGGGCTGATGAAATGGATAAAGAAGTGGAATTGGTGCATCCGTGGGCGGAATGGATAGAGTTTATGGAGAGGTTGGTGCACCAAAATTATTTCGATTACAGAAGGAAGGATGAGGATGGAATGATGGAGCGCCTCGGCCTTGAGATTAGAGAAGAAAGTAGCGATGGTGGCGTAGGAAAAAACTTGATGAGGGATTTCAAGGCTGTTCAAAATGCCGTGCTTAATTTTGGACGGGACCGGTTTGATATATTGAGGTTGTCCCTGAGTATGTGTTCTTTGGTTGTTGTGTGCATATGTGCTATAAAATTTGATTTTGCGTGATTTATTGATGAGTATTCGGGAACGGGTATTGTAGATATAGTGTTCGATGAAATGTGCTTGGGTGGTGAAAAATAGTGTTTTTTTTCCTCCAAATGGATATTTGCGTTCTTTTAAGTTTGAAATGGGGTTTGGATCTCTCTCTCTGACTGATTGCAAAATAGTCCATCTTTTTTAGTATGTCAAGTATTATTGTTTTCTGTTTAGATGATCTTAAATTTCTATTATTTCAGGTCTTTGTCAAGACATGATCTTCAATTACTGGTTGGTTATGGTTGCCCTAGTAGCACTGATAAAAGAGCAGTCTTTTCTGCCAAGCTGTTAAGGAAGCATGTTCGTCTAGATGAAGGAGATGTAAGCCCTGACAGAACTTGCTTCTTTTCATCATATCTCTGTGCCATAGTCTTGATGAGCACGTTTTCATGTTGTCTACTTGAGCATTGTTACTCATTCTTCAAGGTTGAATCGTTACACGCAATGAGTTAACTCATTCTTTTGGCACTCTGTTATCGAAGACTTTTTCATGCATAATACAGTATTATTTTTGGTTGTTGAATAGCTCTATCATCTCTTCTACATTATGAAATTGTCAGGTTTGTAGTTCGTGCAGCCTGAGGAACTCTTGCGAAAAAGCATATCTGCTCACCAATAAAGAGGATGAAGCACGGACCATTGACGTTATGCGAATCCTACTTACATACGGTTTTGAGCCAATTTATGGTTCGGTAGAGAACAAATCACTTTTGAAAATGAAAACTGTGAAGACTGTAATACGGAAATTGCTTCATGAAGTAGTCAAGCTTAGTGCAGTTCCCATAGACCCTAATCTCTCACCTCCTGTGATAAAGAAGCCTCCACCAAAGGTGAAACAACCTCCTCCACCTCCAAGGAAAAGGATTGGACGAAATGACATTGAAATGAAAAAGGGAGATTGGCTCTGTCCCAAGTAAGTTTTCGGCATTATTATGTTTGATTTTCGTGGCCTTTTCACCCCCAATTTAGCTTGAAAACACTATCTTGGTTTTCATTTCCTCAGGTGTGACTTCATGAATTTTGCGAAGAACAATGCCTGCCTTCACTGTGATGCTAAACGTCCGAAGAGGCAGCTGCTTCCTGGAGAATGGGAATGTCCTCAGTATATCTCTCTCCCCTCTCTTTCTCGACAGACACACGCACGCGCATTCACATGCCATTTGAGTTTAGAAAGATTAGATTTTGTGATGAAAAACTTAAGTTTCCATGTTGTTCGAAAATGCTGATTAGTTCGATTTCTTGCACAGGTGCAACTTCTTAAATTATAGGAGAAACACCGTATGTTTTCACTGCGAACACAATCGCCCGCCAGAGACATACGCAGAGAACCAATTTGCAGAAAAGCAACACAGCCCAGGATTCAGGACAAGCAAGATCCCGGACAGGGCTGAAATTTCCAATGCATGGAACTTCGACTTTGATGATGATGAATCTGATGGAGCAGATGTTGCTGCCTTTGAGAATGCGGATTCTATCAAACTAGACAAAGATTATTCCCTCGACAAACGTAGCTACGAAAATTCTAGAAGACTTCAAAATAGTATGGAAAACAGAGGTGGTAGCCATCAAAGGATGACCGAACATTCGAGGAGACCTGGCGAAGGGTTCAACGATTTCGACGAAGAAGACGAAGATGACGTCGACAATTACGAGTTGGTTAATCCAAACGAAGAGCCTAAGATTTCTCGGGTTGATTTCTCGGAGCTTGAGTCTGACTTGGAATCTGACGATACAGAGAAAAATATCAACTCAAAGGGCAGAACACGTTTCTCAGCACAAGGCAAGAAACAGCAGCAGCAAAGAAGGGCACCATCGTTTGCTCCCTCTGAGGATGAAATAGAGTTCAATAGTGATGATGACCTTCCCATACATCCCAAGTATAAGTCAACCCATGTTGCTGCTAGCTTTAATAGGAAGCAAAGTAGAAGTAGAGATGTTGGGATTTCTTACTCTGACGAAGACGATGATGACATTGGGTTAAGCTCTGACCTTGAAGATGAAGCCCCAAGAGCCACAAAGAGAGAAAATCATAGACTGGGATCGAATGGAGCGAATCGTTCAAGAGATCGACCAAGATCCAACTTTAAAGCTGGCCCATTTTCTGAAGATGATCGTAGTTACAGTAACGGGTACAGACAAAGAGATCGAGCTGCTGGCCAACGCAGGCCAATAAGAGATGAATCTAGAAACTGGGGTTCGAAAAAACCATCTATTACTGATAGGCGTTATTCAGGTTCTCAACGAAACAGTAGAGATGATTATTTCGAGGATAGTTCACATAGAGGGAAGACGAAGAACGGGAAGGGCATCGGTAAATTTTCCAAGTCGCCCCAGAAATCGGATAGGAAACATGCATCGTTCGATAGACGTGGAGGCGGGAGATCGAGCAGTTTCGATGGCTGGTCTAATAATAACAGCAATTATTTGGACGACGAAAGGCAGAGGAGACCTAGAAACAACGTTCGATGAGCGTAAGATCGATAACGTGCCCGGGAAAAGTAGAAGCAAGTCTTTAATCTTTCATAGTCATACATTGTATAACAGTTGGTTTATCCACTTGCATTGCATGTTATATTTGATTGAATTTCTTCAAACTTGCGCTTCAAATCAAATTAAAATCTTCGTGCAAGGATATATTATATATATGTATGTATATATGCACATCGTTACTAATAATAATAATAACAATGTACATGATGTACCGCTTGCTTTGGTTTTGGTCCTTATTATGAAGAAGACATACACACGCACACACATATTTATGAGGCTGATGGGTACTTGAAAGTTGTACAAACGTACTAAATCAAGTATTTATCAATTTGAATGAAAGATATTGGAAGAGTGGTACAGCGGATTTTGGGGAAACCCTAGATTTTGATGCTTCGAAAAAACATAACTACGACACATATTCTCAGGTGAGCAGTCTTCAATATTGCTCAGGAGAAGTAAGAAAAAAAATATAGTTGTTCAAGCATGCTTCGTCGTAGTTGTATCCCATCGTGTATAATATACATTCACTGATCAGTCACTGCAACATCCGTCAATGTAATACACATATAATATATATATATATATATATATATATGTATATATTACAGGTAACTGAAAATGGATATTAAATCAAGATGAATATTATAGACACACAAGAGATGGTAAACATACGGCATGATAAGAATGATGTGATGTATCCAATATTACTTGTACCCGCCGAAACTTGTAATAAAGAAAATAATCTCATCATCTCGATGCCTAAAGAAATAAAAGGATTTCTATACGAAAACACTTTGTTAGTTCTAAGTTTCTGCCAATTAAATGACCCACGAGCGAGTCGAAGAAGCATTTTAGGTTTTAAGTATCTGAGATATTGTACAATTCGAAGCCCTTGGAACCTAACTTTACTGGTTTTTTCTCTTAACTTAAGAAGAAAAGTGAGCGTACTAAGGCAGATGATTCCATTGAAAAATCCGAAGCAGTTCTGAACGCTTAGTGCCGATTATAATACATCATATATTGAGTTAGAGCTAGTGATCAAAGCTACACACGGAAAGGAAGAATATAAACTGAGAGTTACCTTGAGATAGCTTTCAATTGTTTCTATTAAAAAAGGAGGAGCCGTCTTTCTTCGTCACACAATCTTTGATGATGTCTCCTCTCTGTTAGCCGAAGACTTCCCTTCTTCAAACACTAGTGATGGTGAAACAGCCTTATTATCTCCAAAACCAATTTTCAAGCTAATTGCTTCATCCTCTTGTTGTAGCTCATCCTCGTAATAACCTACTAAACCTTGCTTCTTACCATGGATAGCCCTTTGTCTGTCGTAATCTCTATATCTGTGTAAGTACCTAGACATGGCCTCACAGTAATTGTCAAACCCTAACGTAGACAAAGCCCAGCAAATATCGTCTCCATTCATAGTCTTTCGATTCTCCTTGTGGCACTTAACCGATGCTTCGCCTGTCACAAAGCTTATGAACTCAGAAGCACATTCTTGCATCCTCTCTTTCGATTCTTTCGAGATCTTCGCATGAGGAGGAAGGACTTTCTTCATTATTCGCCCCACATTTGCAATTGGAAGCAAGTTAGTGTTCTCCTCCTCGCTCATTTTCTACTATTTCTATTTTTTTGCAGTGGATGGATCTTCTCTACCAGTCGCACACTGGGTTTCGAATTAACTCGTGCGTGACAATCACGCAGCTTATATTATTCTCGAAAATACGGAGCCATGCAACTTGATGAAGGACCTTACTTAATCTATAGAAATTAAAGGGAGTATTTTTTATTTTTTATTTTTGAAGAGAGGAAGAACAAGAATAAGCTGGAAAAGAAAAAGAAGGAAGACAAGCCACTGCATCTTAAGGTACTTGTCTCTTAGACATGAGTTGGTGGCCTGAGCATTAGTGTCATTTTATATGTCACGTCATCATTCGTTTAATACAGATCACTTGTTCTTTAATTCTGTAGTAGTATGTTTGTACATTTTTAATTTGGATTAACCTATATAGTACCACTTTGAACTCTAGGGTTTTGTTGCGGACCTTCACCAATGTCAAACGTGTAGCACACATATAATACATATATAGTAGCATTCAATATATGATTAAACGATGTTGGGGTATATATCTTCCTTTACATCTCACTCTAGCTGCTTTTGTAATGACACAGAATCCACCATTAGAGTCCCACGTCCATTCTATTTTATTGGCTTCATAAAATTAGTTTATTCTTGCTCCAGTTGTGAGATGAAGATATCAACCCAATAATAATAAATAAATTTGTTTTTTTGGCTTGTTTTAAGGAGTTTTGACGGGTGAAAACACTTGAGAGTTAATAAGGTAAATGAATAGTACAACATGTGGTCCCTTTTTAACTCAAAAGTTTGAAAACACTCCCCGATATGTTCTCACATTAAAATGTACGTATTTTGTATGTAACAATCTTTAAATATGTTTAAATCAATGGACTGCGTAGGTGCACGTATGCATCGTTGTTTTTCCAATGGCTTCTTTACACAAACCCTAGTTTCTTAATCTCGGTTGCCTGTGCCAAATCAATAATATATTTCCTTGAGCCATGTACTTGTCAATCATTCGTGACTTTTAATGAACCATGTTACTATTATCCAGTTTTAGTCCTGCGTTTTATATCAAGATCTGCACTGAAGAGCAATCCACTATATTGCCAATTAAAATTAAATTCAATTATTTTTTCCCTAGCGAATTAGGCCAACAACAAGAAGGTTAACTACCATGTATCTATACCATTGTTGTTACGTTGATGTTAAATCTTAAATTACATAGCCTTGTGAACAAATTTTCTACAATTACAAGAAATGGTTGGAACTAAAGGGTCAAGCTCAAGGATTCATACCATTTGGATTGGACTTCTTCTGTCTATATATGAATTTGGAATTGTATATACATATAGGGGCTCGTTTGATATCAGTGTATTTGGATTTGATGGGTATAGATTATTTGTGTATGAGTATACAGGGAATTTGTTGATAGAGTATTTATTATGTTTGATATGAATGTTTTAATTATTTGGGTAAAGATGTATGATAGTGATTGATACGTATGTGTGAGATGTGTATATAATTTGTTAAATATTGGGAATCACATTTTTACCCTTAAAAATTAAAAATATTAAAAAATTGTAAAAGCTGCAACATCATCGTCTTCATCAGCAGTTCAAACACACAAAACAAGGAAAACCTCTCCAAACCCTAACAGCAGCCGCATCTCCCTCCAAGTCGCCACCTCCTTCAACCCTAGACGCCATCTCCTCCTGCAACACAGCCGTCTCCTCCCTCCCTCTCCCTCCCCTCCTCCATTAAAGGAGGTTGGGGGAGCTCTAATCTAACACTTTTTTTTTCTTCTCGTTTTTTCTTTTTATTCTTATATATGAAAAAAAATTGCTTGACCCACCGCCCACCTCCTGCAGCCTCCACCGCCTCCGCTCCACCTCCGCTCGCCGCCGTCTCCGCCTCCGCCAGCCTCGCCCACCTCCGCCTCTGTTCGGCCCGCACCCACCCCGACGCTCGTCTCGCCCAGAGCAGCCGCCGGCCGCCCAGCCCTCGCCGCCCGCCCGTTGGCCGTTGGCCGTTGCCCGCCGCCCACTGCCCGTCCGAAAGGAGATCGAAAATTGATAGAGGCGGTGGAAGAATGCTTTTGTACAGCGATGGACGGAAATCAGGGGCAAATTTGGAATTAATGATATATGTACTGACATACCCATCTCAGTGGTGGGTATCTCTATACCCGACAGATAACCAATGTGTGTGTATTAGATGTGTTTGTCCATACAAGGCTGTCATGTTCATACACGCATAACAAACATTACACAATTTTATAATACACGTCTGTTACCTATCTATACAAGCTTATCAAACGAGCCGTAGGAGAAGATTGTTTAAAATAGATAACCCTAAATAACTCACATGTGTCCCACATCTGATAACTGATGAGAGTTTGGGTAGTATGTAGATGGAAGCTACCCAAACTCCCATCTCCTCAATTGGTTTTAGCATATAACTCTCATGTGTCCCATCCCAATCTATCCACATAGTATATAACAATTGGTTTTAGGATAGAAGCTCATCTCTATATGGGCCAACTCCCATCTCTTGCGTGGCCGGCCCAATAAAGAAATTTCACGAATATTAGTCTCACTAAAGATCACTAGATCAGTCAGTATTGTCCCATACCGGACTAGAATGTGAGATATCTAAAACAAATAAAAATAGTAATACGAGCCTATTAACGGGCCGTTTGTTTGAATTCCACAGGCCCACCTTAAGTTGGGCAACCCAAGCAAATCCCAATTCGTATACTAGAAAGTAGAAAACAAACGGATAAGAGCTCTTCACGGATTTATTATAAGATATAAATGTATAGGTCGTGGCCCATGTAGATGTAAATGTAATAGAAAGAGAAACTAGAAAGTATATTCATTTATCTTTTTACTTTATTTTATTTATATCGCCTTAGCCGAAAATGGGCTGCGGCTCATTTGTTCCTTCATCGTCACATTCTCATCAGTTCCTCACTCGTCTCTTTCTACCCATTTCGAAAAATCTGTTGATCTTCTGTGCTTAATCCAAGCTCCGTTTTGAGACGATCGAGCGATGCAAACCAGCGTCGATGGGGATGGAGAATCTGGGTCGAATCCAGCGAACGACGCCGTTGTTGAACCAAACGTTCTCGATAATGATTCCTCTTTGGAGCCAGCTAGGGTTTCACCTTCTGACCCCAGCGCGTCGTTTTCTCCGAATATAGGTGATGAAAGCCCCAATCTGAACATGCCTAGGGTTTCCGAGCCCCAAAATGTCGAGATTACCCCTGCGCCCGCGCACGACCGTGAGAAGCTCGTCATAGCGACGGAAGATTACGATTCGATTCTATCTGATTTTGACGCCTTTGCTTCGAAGGGGGACAGGGAGGCGGTGGGCTATGGGTACTCAATCGGCGACATGGTTTGGGGAAAGGTGAAGTCTCATCCGTGGTGGCCTGGTCACATCTATAACGAAGCATTTGCTTCAGCTTCAGTTCTTCGAATCAAATCTGAAGGTCACGTTTTGGTAGCCTTCTTTGGCGATGGTAGCTATGGTTGGTTCGATCCCGGCGAATTGATCCCATTCGAAGAGAATTTCGTGGAGAAGTCGCGGCAGACGAATTCGAAGGGTTTTCTCAATGCCGTCGAGGAGGCTGTGGATGAGTTGATGCGAAGGAGGGGTTTGGGAGTGGCTTGCAAGTGTAGGAACCAGTATAATTTCTGGCCTACTGCTGTTGAGGGTTATTACTCGGTGACTGTCGGGGATTATGAACCAGGAATTTTCTCGACGAGTCAGATTAGTAAGGCAAGAGAAAGCTTTCAACCGAAGGCCGTGCTTTCTTTTGTACAGCAGATGGCAGTTAGGCCAATGAGTGGGAATAATTTGGATCTTGAGTTTGTTAAGAAAAAAGGAACAGTCTTGGCATGCAGGAAGGCTACGTTTGAGGAGTATGATGACACTTATGCTCAGGCCTTTGGAAGCAACCCAGACAGGCCTCCAAGGCCGACTGAGCCGGTGGCAGTGGATCCGGCTAAAGGTATATCCCACGTGTGGTGCTTTTGAGATATTCTTGGCCTGTTTTTGTCTTATGTCCGTTGTCGTCGAACTTTAAAATATTGTTAGTTGGAAAATGGTGAGTGAAGAATTGTAGTTGTCTAAGCTTTATAAGTAGGTATATTTGTGTACCAACCGGCAAAAAACTATTGACATGTACTCGTCCAACCTAATAACAATTGATCGAGGTGTAGCTGCATTTTATGATACTTCTCCCTTCAGAATAAGTCAGATAATATTAGTCGCTATACTCTTTTGTCTTATGCAAGGGTTTTTCCCATTACTTCCGCTTCTGAATTTTGAATATTTCGCCCGTATGTTTTTGTTGATATTTTTTCTCTTGGCTGTGTGTTTTGAAGCTCCTCTGAGTGGACGACTAGTCATAGCTGAACCACTCGGCAAAGGAAAAAGCTCTCTAAAACCCGCTAAAACAAAGGTTCAAGCGGAGAAGGACAAATATATATTTAAACGACGGGATGAACCAGGGGTTTCTGGCCGATTAGTGGACTCTAACATGAAGGAATTTGTGTTTCAGACACCAGTGCCCGGTAATCTTGATATTCAGCAGCAAACTACAGTAGCCAAGCTACCCAAAGTCATTGATGCCAAGGATATCAGGAAATCAGTCGAAGGTGGGAAGAAAAAATTCAAAGTACAGAAGCGGCCTCCTGGGGATATGAGTGCTGAAGATCCCTCTATGGTCGAGAAGAAGATTAAGAAGAGGAAGAAAGAAGTCATCATCGATCAACCAGGTGGGAATTTGAGTGTGATGGGTCCCTCGATATTCGAGAAGAAGAAGAAAAAGAAGATTGCTAGGATCGAAACGAGCAGTGAAGTTAATGCCAATCTTGGGCAATTACCAGCTGCAGTCGGTAGCAGCAGAGTAGTAGCCGAACAAGTGCCTGGGAATGCAGAATTTGCCCCCGCTATCAAGCTCGACAACCCAGTCGAAGAAGGCAAAATAGGCACTTCATCTACGGCAGTGGCGAAGTTGGTACCTGAATCTATAACCGAGCATCTCCCATTGCTATTGAGCAACCTTCGTGCTCTTGCTCTTGATCCCTTTTATGAATCAGACATGGACGGTCCAAATGCTACCCGCCAGGTTTTCTTGAAATTCCGCTCTCTCGTGTATCAGAAAAGCTTATCTTCACAACCACTCAACAACGAGGCTGGCGAAGGTCGCCCCAATAAGGCCCTTGCCCCTGCGGAGAAAAGCCATGACAAGTCAGTTCCAAGGCCTGTGAGACCGTCGATCGATCCAACCAAAGGTGGGAAAAAACGCGGTCCATCAGATCAACCCGGCGTCGTGAAGAAAAAGAAGAAGCTAAACCAATCGCAAGAGCTACTGCCCAAGAAGAAGCCACTCGATAACTCAGAGGAGACCATGAAAAAGAAGCTTCATCTTCCATCTGAAGACCCCAACAAGGCCAAAAGGATCGCAGATCCATCGAAAGCTTCAGAAAAGAAGATCCCACAAAAATCAAACGAAGCCCAGCGAAGGGATTTAAAGGAAAGAAACGTCCTCCAGAAAGCAACAAAGCCGGAATCTAGCAAGAAGATTGCTCCTCCAAGAACAGCTCCTAAGCCCACCATGCTAGTCATGAAGTTCCCGGCCGGTGCGTCACTGCCGTCCAGCGCAGAGCTGAGAGTGAAATTTGCCCGCTTTGGCCCGCTCGACCACTCAGCCACTAGGGTCTTCTGGAAAACTTTTACCTGCCGATTGGTCTACAAGTACAAGGCCGACGCCGAAGCTGCTTGTAAGTTCGCTCTTTCGTCTGGCAATTTGTTTGGGAGCACAAACGTTCGATGTTATACTAGGGATCCAAGCAGCGACGCAGCAGATATGTCTGACCTTTTCAAGGTTCAAAAGGAAGAAGCTGCTGCGCCTTCGACCATCGTCTCCAAAGAAGCCATCGTCACGCCACGTACGACGGCAAAGCCAAGTCAGCCGACCGTACAACTCAAATCGATACTGAAGAAACCTTCGAGCGATGAAGGAGGGAACGGAAATGGTAGAGGTACTCGTGTTAAATTTAGTTCTGTTGGTGAAGGAAGCGGTAAAAGTGAAATGCTGCAACAGTTTTCTAATGTCCCTACTTCACATTCAATGGATGTCGTCAATAGTAAGAATGTTCCTTCAGAGTTAAAAGCGGTTCGATCTGCTAGTAAATTTGCTGTTTCGCAAGATCGTCATCTTAGATCATCTTTGGGTGAAAAAGAGTTTTCGCAACAGTTTCTGAATTTATTAACCAAGTGCAGTGACGTGGTAAATACCTTGACTGGTGCCTTGGGCTACGTTCCTTATCATCCCTTATAAAGGAGAGAGTGGGAATATTAATTTCAAGAGCCAAGAAAAGTTCGACCGTCAATAATTAGAGCACTGTTGTTGGGCAAATATCTACCGTATATATCTTCGAGGAGACAAATGCCAACCAATCATATTTGTCTTAAATGGGTTGCGAAGACTATCAAGTTTGTACTCGTGACTTCGTACGCAGTGTTGTCTTGTATCTCTTTAATTTTGACTTTATCATGTGGACAACTTGGTGAACTTTTGTTCGTGTTTCCTTAATGGCTTTGTTAATTGTTTCCATTCCAATTCCCAAACAGAGGAAGATGCAAGTGAATGCGAGCTATAATATAACCAACCGTACACGAGCTTGTTAATTGTGATATGATGTATGAACCATGAGAAATTGTTGATGACGATGATAGTGTATTGTTAGTTACTCAGATGCGATTACACATACATACTTCATAAGTTTAAAAAAAGAAACATAGTCAACGTGCAAAACACAAACGGACCAATCCTTCAGATCCAACAACAAAAGACGACTTTCTCTACTTGAATAATGGCGGTAAAGGGCTATCGCAGTAATTATTTCCACGCATAGCTTTCGTGTTTCGAAGCTCCTTGCACACACGATCCAACACGTTCAAGAAATCTCTCACGACGACGAAAATCCAGAGAGGGTTAGTTTCGTCTTTTCCAAGGTCGTCCCCGTGGAAGTACTCCGTGACTTCCCCGACGCGAAGCATCACCCTCTCCTCCTCCTCTCCAAGCTCCTCCAGCTCCACTTGCGCGCTTTCCAAGAACGATCCCATTGAATTTACGAAACTGCCCTTCTCTTCCTCCTCCAGCGTCTTAGCCAGCAGCTCCTTGCGTACGAAACGCTTGAGCTTGTCCATCCCTTGCGATAAGTTCAAAATCGAATTTTTCAGCGTTTCCAACTCCAACGTGGCCGCTTTCTTGGCACTGCAGAGCTCGGCGCCCAGGCCCGACACGATCACTAAACCCATTTTCCTGTAATTATCTTCCTTGCTGTCTGAAACCTTACCTTTATTACTGACCAACTGATCGATCCTTCCCATGATGCTTTCGGAAGCCCTCACACCCTCGGATCGGACAACTTCTTGCACTACGAAATGGAGAAGTGTCGTCTTCCCATCTGTGCCCTTCACGTCTGCTAGCTTGAGGAGGGCGTCGAGCTTGAAAGCCTTGGCTTCGCCTCTTATTGTCCCTACGTTCATTCTGTTCCCAGTTTTGAGCACGGCTTCGAGCAGTTTGAGGAACAACCGGCTTGATCTCAGCTCCGCGCACGCGTCCTATGATGTAATGATCATAAAGAAGCGATTTTTTTTATGAGTTCACGGAATGTGTTGTATGTTTCTACGGCAGCATAATTTTTACCTCGAGCATGGAGTACGACTTCTTAAGATGAAGAACCTCGTCTTGGAAAGTCTCTCTGTAAAGCATGGCTTCGATTCTCAGGAAAGCAAATGGGACTCTAAGCATCGCCCGGACTAAGCTCTCGGCGGGGCCCAGCTCGGATGTATCTCCTCCCTCGTGGTTTGCTAGCTTTGCCTCTTCTTCTTCGGTTGGAACCATCTTCGATAGGGCTTCGAGGTCTTGCAACGATAAGCCCTCGCCTGCATTCGACAGAATCCAAAATCGAGCCCACGAACTTCTGGTATGTAACAAAGGAAAGACGAAAACTTGTATGTGCATATAAAATTATTGCCTCTGATTAACGCATGGCAGACTTGTTCGGCGGACACGTTCTTCAAGGCCTTGGAGAGTATGGTGATGTTCTGAAGCCTCTTGGGTTCTAAGACGTGCTTGTTGCTCATCGGAGATGGCGTCTTGCTCTTAATTACCTCGTCGTCCTTCGCGGTTTCCTGCGAGCTGTAGCCGAACAGAGACTCGATCATTTGCTCGTCGAACCTATTGCCATGCAAACGTATGGCGAAATCGTCAAAATATAAAAATGGCAAGAGAGAACTGATATGTTTTATATTTCTTACTCGAAAGAGCTCGTTCTTAGCTTGTCCCACACGGTCGAACGATACGGAGTGGCTCTAACTTTGTCCCAGTGTAGCGGTTTCAGCTTCGGAAGGGTCGAACCGTCTTTTCCCAGCGTTGGCCGAGGCTGAAGCTGAGAAGGCGGCGGCGGCGGCGGCGGTGGTGGTGGAGGTGGTGGTGGTTGCATGGCGGCGGCGGTCGAAGCAGTTACCGAAATTGGACCAAATTGCCCTTCTTCGTCGGGACATTGAGCTGACGACGACGAAGCATTGGAAGGCCTCGATATGCAAGAATAATGCGAGTCGCATATCGAATGAAAGGACTCGTCCCCATCGGACGAATGCGTCCCTTCTACCCTTTCTCCTTCCGTGGCTGCTCCTCTCCCATTCATCGTCGCACAGTTATTCGACGTTCTTACGTAGGATTTTCTTCCCTCGCCTTCTTCCCCGGGGCTAATTTTCGGACAAGATTCTTCTAAATCGAAAGCGCTTTCGAGCGAATTAAGGTAAAATAGATCGGGACGAGGGTGATGATGATGATCACTAGAACTCGCCTTCTTGGCGGAGCTTATTAGCTGCGATGAGCTCGCAAATCTCGAGGCGACTATCGTCGGCCTTCTGCTGCGCCTCTGTTTATTCTTAAACCTTCGGCGCATAATGAGAAAGATTCCGACGGCGCACAGCGCTGCTGAAGAAATCCCGACGGATAATATAACCGACGTCAGTATTCTCCGATTACCTTTGCCGTCGTCATTATCGTTCCTCGGCGGCACTTTGTGGGCCCGTGGAAGGTAATAAGACGGCGGATGAGCGCTTATTGGGTGATTGTTCGGCGAAGGCGCTCCTTTATAAGGAGGCGGCTTGTGGACAAATAAAGGCGAAGGGAAAGGCGAAGAGATGAACGGCGGCGGCAGCGGCCGAGGCAAGAGACGAGCGTAAGGCGCGTCGTTTGTCGAACTTTTTCCTACCTTGAATGCGAGAAATATCCCGAGCTTTTTCGGGTAAGTCAAACGATTTCGATCATCTTGCGAACTACGAGAGAGGAAGAGAGACGCCGATAAGAAGAATGTGATGATGAGAAGGAGCATTTGGACAGCATGAGAACAAGTGCAAGGATGACGATGTCCCATGTTTTCTGAGCATGGAATCATAAGAGACTTTCTCGGAAGAGAATTGGGGGAACTTACTAGTACTTATTGTAACTGTTTGTAGTAATTATTATTACTACTTATATCTTCTTTAAGATCGTTTTTTTTTTTTTTTTTTCTCGCGGAGGTTGGAGATAGAGATTTGAGAAGGGAAAAAGAGAAGAAGAAATATTGGCAGGGAAGATCATAGTCTTTAATGTTACTCCAAGGAACCCCTGAGAGTTGTGCGCTGTAAGTACTGTAATGGTCCTTTAGTTTCGTCTGTCTTTCAGTTCATCTCTTTAAAAGCCTCTTCTTCAATGCCGTATAATAACTTCTCCTTCTAGCTACTGTTCATGGGTCGCCGTCATCTCTCTTTTTTCTCAACGAACACCCCATATTATTACTTATTAATGGCAATTATACTAGAATTGAGATTACTATTTTTGGCTCAATCGTAGGTTAATCGAAAAGAGATAACTCGAAAGATTCGAAAATCGTATAGTGGGTAGTAGTAGGGTCGAAGTTGGTTGAATCGAGGGTGTGGTGTGATAGTGTTAGCTCTCCAATATGTGATGTAGACACAGTTTTTGAATATGATCAATGTCATCATCTCATTAGATCTTCTCATCTTGTATAATCGTTAAACTATTTGCATTTAATAAAAGACACATTACAGCATGCAGTCAATATTATGAGGATAAGTCATGAATGTGCATGTCTCTTTCATGGGGCAATCTCCATTTTTTTCGTCTGGTTTTGTATTTTCTTGTTTCAGACGTACGGTTTATGTGGTCAGGGTTTTTAAAACCGGAACGGACCGGCCGGTTCAAGCCGGTAGATTTAATTTTAAAAAAAAAAATTGAAAAACTGCTAAAATAGTAAATATATAGATTAATATTTAAATAACTAATTGTGGCTCAATGGCTACCACATGGGCCTTTTATTCTCAAGGTCATGGGTTCAATTCTTCTCTACTTCAATTAAAATTTTTATTTTAATTATCTTTTAGTACTTCATTTATAATTAATTTTTAATTTCTTCCCAATATATTTTGCTTTTTGTTTCATATATAGCCCAATTTATAAATTAATTTTGATATATCATTTACAATGTACTTTTTAGATATCCAACACATTTTATTTGATTGATTATTCATAAAATATAATTTTATTATGTTTAGGAACACCGGTTTTACTCCGGTTTGATTACGATTTTATACCGATTAAATCACTAAACCTTAAATCGCTAAAATTTTCGGTCTGGTTCGAAAATCCGGTTTGAAAACCTTGTTTATGGTTAGGTAAGTAAATAATATAATATATAGTTTTTCTGATTTGATATAGAATGATCAAATATCACTACACTTTGGGCTAAAGTGTAGTGGGCGTCTATAGGCTGGGCTAAGTTTAAAACCGGGCCAGACAAGAATATAAAATTCACGAGAATATGGGGATGCGACTGATAAATTACAAACGTCAGGGACTGAAATTGAAATAGAGGTAGTACCTATACCTATACCTACACTACACAGTTCTTGGAATTGTCGTCTCCATAGAAGAACGAAGAAAAGAATAAACAGAAGCTTTCGAGCTATCTTCATGGGTATTAATATCAAATATGATAATTGTACAGCGGTATTTCGCCAAACAGATTGCGAGCATCTCATGGAAGCCCTTTATGCATTACTTCTCTTCCCAGTCGCAGTTCCCAATCAGAAACTCGGACAAGCACGCCTACACTTGCTCGTTCCTTTCCAAGCTGATCCACATCTTCGTAAGATGCGGCCGCCTCACCAAAGCCATCGCTGCTTACTCATTCATGCGAGAGCACAACTACACCCCTGGGCTTAGCTCATGGAACGGCTTGTTGTACCATTTCAACACGGCGGGGCTGGTGGATCAAGTTTCCGAGATTTATCAAGACATGATCGCCAGCAGTGTGGCGCCTAATGTGCTCACCAAGAACGTGGTGCTTCACTCTCTGTGTAAAGTTGGAGACTTCGATAAAGCGCTATTTTTGCTGAGAGAAAACGAGGGTTTTGGGTTTGAGAGTGACGTTGTCAGCTATAATACTGTGATTTGGGGTCTATCCAAGCGCGGGTTTCTCGGGTTTGGGCTGGGGTTGATGTCGGAGATGGCTAAACGAGGAATAGGCTTCGATTGCTTTACTTTTAACATATTGGCGAAGGGATTTTGTGACAAGGGTATGTTGGAGAGTGCTGAATCTGTACTGATGGATCTGTTTCGTGGAGGTCATCATGTGAGCAGAGATGTTGTAACTTTTAACACTTTGATCCATGGGTATTGCGAGGCTGGAATGGTTGGTCGTGGTATGGAATTGACTAGGAGCATGGTGAATGAGGGCGTTTTGCCTGATATATTTACTTACAACACTTTGATCAATGGGTTCTGCGAAATAGGAGACTTTGCTAGCGCCAAGATTGTCCTCGACGGATTGTCAGAATGCAACGATTCCAATGTTGGAGAAAAAGTGAGCAAGCTAGTTTACGAAGCAGGTGTGATGGCAGATCATGTTACTTACACTACTTTGATCAGTGGACATCTCAAGAATCATCGATTAGAAGAAGCATTGGCTGTCTATGAGGACATGATAGCTCATGGAATCGAGCCAGACGTGGTTACTCACAGTTCTGTTATAAGTGGTCTTCTCTCCAAGGGGAGGTTCGACGAGGCCAAATCCCTGTTCAGTGACATGTTAACTGGTGGTGTGGAGCCAAATCATGTTACCTTCACAAGCTTCGTCGATTTTTTCCTTAAAAATGGTTATCTCATGGCTGCCCTAAACTTGCAGAGTCAAATGGTAGTTCGTGGAATTGCATTTGATATTGTGGCTTTCACCGCGTTCATTGATGGGCTTTTTAATGTTGGAAGGGCCACAGAAGCCGAGGACATGTTTAGGAATCTTCTGAACTCTAACGCTCTTCCAAATCTCCTCACGTACTCTGCATACATTGATGGTCTCTGTAAAATTGGCGACATGAAGGGTGCTGAATCCATACTGCAGCAAATGAAGGAGAGACATATCAACCCAAACGTTTTCACTTACTCGTCGATCATCAATGGCTACGTAAAAAGTGGAATGCTTTCAGAAGCTTTAAATGTCCTGCAGGACATGGTGAACCTCAATGTTGCACCAAATGCAATCACCTACAGCACTCTCATCGATGGTTGCATCAAACTTGGTGAGAAGGACATTGCAGGAAGTCTTTATAATGATATGAGAAAGCAAGGGCTAGGCGAAAACAATTTCACACTCGATGCTTTTGTGAATGGCCTGAACAAAGAAGGAAAGATGGCCGAGGCAGAGAACTTGTTTAACGAATTCATTTCCAGGGGATCGTCGCCTGACATCGTTAACTACACCTCACTAATGGATGGCCTATTCAAAGCAGGGAAGGTATCCTCTGCCATTGACGTAGCCCAACGGATCAAAGCTATCGGGTTTGATACTACCGCATACAATTCTCTGCTTAATGGGCTGATTCGATATGGTCAACACAGTGTCCAGTCCCTTTATTCTGAAACAGAGCGGTTAGGTTTGACTCCAAATCATGCTACGTTCAACACGTTAATCGCGGGCTATTGCAGAGAGGGGAAATTAGATAGAGCTCTCAGCCTTTTGGATGAAATGAAAGTTCTCAATCTGAGTCCTAACTCGATAACTTGTAACACGTTGGTGCAAGGGCTTTGTGGGTCGGGCAGAGTTGGAGAATCGTTAGACTTACTGGACGAGCTTAGTACCTTTGGTCTAAGTCCTTCAGTAACTGCCCACAGACTTATCCTCAATGCTGCTGCTTCAGAGACGAAAAGGGCAGATGATATCTTAGCTGTGCATCGAAAGATTGTAGACATGGGGCTCGATTTGAGTCTAACGGTTTATAACAGCCTAATCACCGTCCTATGTGGTCTGAGAATGACTAGAAAGGCAGCATCTGTGTTGGAGGAAATGAGGCAGGCGGGCCTTTCCCCAGACACCATCACTTACAATGCCATGATTCAAGGATTCTGCAAAAGTTCCCATTTGGACAAGGCTTTCGCCGCTTATTCTCAGATGATCGCCGAAGGAGTTTGCCCTAATATAACGACCTATAACGTTCTTCTAGGAGGGTTCGCGGCGATTGGGTCGATGCAAGAAGTTGGCCCGCTTCTAACCAATATGAAAGAAATGATGTTAGTCCCAAATGCTACTACGTACGACATCTTAGTCTCTGGCTATGGGAAGATGGGAAATAAGAAGGAATCGATAAGGCTATACTGCGAAATGGTCGCCGAGGGTTTCATTCCCCGGGCGAGCACTTATAACTTGCTGATCAACGACTTTGCCAAGGTGGGGAAGATGGACCAAGCGCTGGAGCTTTTGAAGGAAATGCAGACGAGAGGAGTTTTTCCTAATTCTTCTACTTACGATATATTGATAAGTGGGTGGTGCAAGCTTTCTTACCAGGACAAGCCGAGAAAGAAGCTGTATCAGTTTGAGGCGAGGAGACTGTTCAAGGAGATGAGCGATAAGTCGTACGTCCCTTGCAAGGATACCGTGAATCACCTGAGTTCGATTCTTGCAAGGCCGGGAAAAGTGGCGGAGGCTCGAAGCGTCTTGGAAAAATTGTACGAAACAAAGAGAAAATAGCATAGTAGACTTCCTGGCCCTGAGCATTGTCAACTGACGAATTAAAAACCCCTCCAAAACAAAATCCTCTGCATTGCAAAGGCAAGCTATTCTTATTATATCCCTTCACTATTTGTTACCTCTCTGTTTTTCTCGACTACAAAATGCTTAATTTTGGATGCCCTTTCCTAAAATTCTGTTTTTTGCATTTACGGAAGGTTGAGCTACTTGGGTTGGCTGATAGCCCTGACGCTGGCCCCATCTTTAAATCTGGCAACCTTATGTCGAACGTTCTTTATCGGACAGGTGAAACTCATCCGGTGAGTTTTGTATTGCTGAATCATTTTCGTGCCTGAACCTTTACCTGTATTTTCCTAGCATAGATGTCACCTTGTTGAATATGTACAGGGCATTATCACATACACCCCTCGTTTGGTTCCGGTTGATTTTCAAGGTACAATAATGTTTGTTTCAGAAAAAACATTACTTTCTTGAGTTAAGATACTGATAAGATGATAATGATGACTCATAGGAGCCCTTGGATCAGTCAGTGAACAGGGACTCTGTGCAACGAGATCCCCGATGCATCAGTTGAGGCTTTAACATGGTGAGGGCTCGACATTGTTTTCGAAACACTAATCTGCTTTAGACCATTGCCTGTAATAAAGAATCAATTTTAAGCTAAAGATGTGTTATCATTTCAATTTACTATCACGAGATCGGTGTATAGGACAGGTCGTATATCCACACACAAATCTGAACCGATAGGGAAGAACTTTGTTCCTGAAAAGTTTGTACATGGAAGAGAGCGTAGATATGAACTCAAGAGCTCATGAAAGCGTTAGCAGAGCAGTTCTCAACGTGTCGACAAGATAAGGCCATTGTCGAGTCTCTGGAAAACGAAGTTCAATATTGGACGGACTTCTTGAAAGTTCATTAACACCCTCGAAGTTTTTACGAACAAAGTGGTGTGTGGACGGACTGATACCAAAGATTTTAACAGTTACGGTATTGGAAGAGAGGCCTTTTGTAGTGGCCACCATGCCGAAGAGGTTGGCGAGAGGCTTCGCTTTTTTGTTGAAGAATGTGACCATCCACAAGTATGATCAAGTCATTATTTTCGGTTCTTCATTCCTTGAGTTTATCGTCTGATAACGTAACAAATTCTCTTCTTTTCAGGGAATTCAGTTTGTTTTCGATGATTCTGGTTCTGGAGGATTTTCTGGCGTGGCTGGTGAGATTTTAGAGAATATTGCAGACGACTACTTGGATATTCCTATGCTGCTACAGTCCCGAGAAAAATGGCAAGAAGACAGTCTTTACTAAACTCCATAATTCAGTTTCATTCTCAAAGCTATCATCTTATTGCAAATTGATCGTGCCCATTGGTTTGTTATCCCCAAGTACAAGTAAGCCCTGTTCCAAAATCAGACTTCTTCGTTCTTTATTTTCCTCTGCTCGGAAAGCTTTTTGGTCCTCGTTTGTCTGAAAACATTACCTCGTTCAGGATATAAAATTCAGTCATGGTCTGAAACTTGTC
Source organism: Craterostigma plantagineum (assembly GCA_027422505.1). Lineage (NCBI taxonomy): Eukaryota > Viridiplantae > Streptophyta > Magnoliopsida > Lamiales > Linderniaceae > Craterostigma > Craterostigma plantagineum. The sequence goes on from JAPQWV010000926.1 coordinate 123,863, forward strand.
TTTTGTCTGTATTGTGCAACTACTTACAGGCAAATTATCCAAATATCTCTTTCTGAACAATCAGAAAGACTACCACACAGGTGCCTTGTACGCATCTGCCATACATTCCACGAGCATCCTTTTCAGAATGGAATCGTCCACATCTCATTCGAGCTACTCATGCGGGGCAGTCGATATGAACGAGCTCATACAAATGCTGGCAGGCCAAGCTCGGCAAAACATGGTTACGGTCCTAGACGTTGTTATGCCAGCTCCTTCTCGTACAGGTAACCCATGGCCTCTGTCTAATTCTTACATTTTCCCTTTTCTAGTGAATGGAACTTCACTATGTGTCGTGGAAAATAGATTTTCACACGCAGCAATATCTGGTGAAGAATCTTCAACCTCTGACTCCTGAAGTTGCTGAAGATGCTGAAGACATGCAAGCTTTAGAAATCTTAACCACTCATGGACTCTTTGGACAAGGTATCTTCTTCGAAAATCATTCGCATGTATACCCTTCGATTGAATGAAACATAAAGCAGTTGTCTGCTCTAATTTAAGGAGGCAAAAGGGCTACAGTGTCCGAAATCAAAGAGTCTCTGCATTCTGCTCACGTGAATTCAGACAGCAGGCCAAGATTCTCCCATCTTTCCACATCTCAATGTCCACTTTCCATTCCACTGCCTTTCCCTTCGATATTTTCGAACAACGTTGGCCAACAAGGTGAGATTTTGGACGAGCCCGATTCAAGTTATGCGTCGAAATGGTTGATCGAAGTCCATTCAATACCAAAGGCAGCAAGATTGCGTTCTAGCAACTCTATTCTACCCTATCGCCGCTTACTCTCAGATGATCGCCGAAGGAGTTTGCCCTAGTATAACAACCTATAACGTTCTTCTAGGAGGGCTTGCGCCGATTGGGTCGATGCAAGAAGTTGGCCAGCTTCTAACCGATATAAAAGAAATGATGTTAGTCCCAAATGCTACTACGTATGATATCTTAGTGTCTGGCTATGGAAAGATGGGAAATAGAAAGGAACCGATAAGGCTATACTGTGAAATGGTAGCCAAGCGTTTCATTCCCCGGGAGCACTTATAACTTGCTGATCAACGACTTTGCCAAGGTGGGGAAGATGAACCATGCGATGGAGCTTTTGAAGGATATGCAGGCGAGAGGTGTTTTCCCCAATTCGTCTACTTACGATGCATTGATAAGTGGATCGTGCAAGCTTTCTTATCAGGACAAGCCGAAAAAGAAGCTGTATCAGTTTGAGGCGAGGAGACTGTTCAAGGAGATGAGTGATAAATCGTTCGTCCCTTGTAAGGAAGGTGGCGAAGGAGATGCTGGGAAGAATGTATACTACGGAGATTATGGGCTGGTAAATAATATCTACGACGAAGATTGTTTCTTTCCGTGGAAACAACAGAAGAAATTGTGCTTGAACCATGAAAGAACATGAGAAAGCAATTACCGAAATTACGAAGAAAACGAGTGTTGCTTTCGTTGCTGCCAAGGGAAGAAGACGAAGACAAGAAGAATGAGAAGTGAAGATCAGATCTCATTATTACTATCTATTTCTGTTATTAGTTTATTGATATGATTAAAACTTACTGGATTACAGTTATCAGTTAAATCCATAAATACAATATGAATGAAAGGCGTTTACTGATCTTTCGCGTTATGTAATAAAATATTGATTTGGTGAGTTCAAATTTGTAGTATATGGACTGAATATCTTTGAAAATATGAATGGGGTCACAAATGAAGTAAATAAACCGAAAAAAGAAAAAGGAAATCCCTCCTTGTTACAAGATCAGCGATTGTCTTAACCATTCCAAATGTTATAGAAATAAATGAGGAAAAAAGATGATGAAATCTTATTCCATGTTTGAAAATACAAACATTCTCTGCCGACTAGGGGCGGACAATCGGGGTCGGGTTTCGAGTACCAGTACCCGATCGGGTTTTGCCAGATCGGGGTGAAAAGTCGGGTTTCATAAACCGATACCCAATGTTATATTTTGGGTCGGGTTTCGGGTTTCATTGGGTATCGGGGATACCCGATGTTATATCTCTTCCTCCCTCCCTCGGGTGGGGGATAATTTAACAGAATGGATTAATTTTTAAAAGAATAAAAGAAAATGAATTTTGACTATTTCAATTAAAAAAAAAGGAGTGAAGTTGATTAGGTTAGTAATTAGTTAATCTTCACTTAATTAATAAATATTTTAATTATCTATTTTCATTTAAAAAAAATTACTGTTCATCTTATCTATCGTCGCTTTTTCTCCGTCGTTTTTTCTTCTGCAAATGGTTTAAAAAAAATAATCCCAACGAAAATCCAACACCCATTAATATATTTTCATCCTGTGTTGCATTCGCCGTCTCCCTCTCAGAGGTGGATAATTTCGTTTTTTAGTCGACGATTTCGTCTTTCGTATTATTTTATTTGAATAATCTGTTTAAGACATTTTCGACCATAACTTTCGAGTCAGAGAACCAATTACCCTGATTCAAGCTTTGTTGGACAGAAAACTTGATTATCCAAAACTTTTATGTTTTACACTTCTCGAATTATATTCGAATAATTTGAATTAAATTCGAATTAGCTATCAGGAAATGACAGTTAAGACATTTTCGACCATAACTTTTGATTAATAGAACCAATTACCCTGATTCAAACTTTGTTGGACATCTAACTTGATTATACAAAACTTTTAGGGAAATTCCCACTGATACCCTCGAGGTTTCGAGTTTTCCCGTTGGTACCCAAAGTTTTTTTCGATTCCCTCTGGTACCCTTGAGGTTTTGACTTTTTCCCGTTGGTACTCAAAACTGGAGTTAAAATACTTAAAATAATCAGAAATTCAATAATAAAATATTTTTTATTAAAAAAATAATTTTAATTATAAAAAATAGTATATAGTTGGGAGAAATTATATAAATATTTTTAAAATATTTTTTCGAAATATATAAAATAATCATAAACAAATAAATTCAATATTATTAAATGTTTTTTAATAAAAAAATATTTTGTTTTTGAATTTATGATTATTTTAAATATTTCGGAAAATATTTTTAAAAGTATTTATATAATTTCCCAAATATGTTCTATTTTTATAATTAAAATTATTTTGTAATAAAAAACATATTTTATTTTTGAATTTCTGATTATATAAGTACTTTAAATCCAGTTTTGAGTACCAACGGAAAAAGTCGAAACCTCGAGGGTACCATAGAGAATCGAAACAAACTTTGGGTACCAGCGGGAAAACACGAAACCTCGAGGGTACCGGTGGGAATTTCCCAAATTTTTATGTATGGCGAAGATGCGCTTGCTGTGTATAGGGAAATGAAGGAGAAAGGCTTAGAATTGAGCATTCTCCCATACAATACCCTTCTCTCCACCTGCGCTGACGTGGGATTCGCCGACGAAGCTTTGGAGATTTTCGAGGACATGAAAAGCTCGGGAACTTGCAAGCCTGATAACTGGACGTTCGATTACGATCTTTTCTTGCAGCGGAAGAGTCGAAGAGGCAGAATCTGCGTTCAGTGAAATGTTAGAAGCTGGCTTTGAGCCTAACCTTTTCGTCCTAACTTCGCTCGTTCAGTGCTATGGCAAAGCTGGTCTGAATAGACGACGTCGTCAGGACATGCGATCGTTTAGTAGATTTAAAAATTACCCCCGACGAGCGTTTCACTGGCTGTCGTCGATCAAGAACAGCTCGATAAACTGACGATTTGCAGCGAAAAGGCCAACTCAAAGGTCGGGAGAATTGTGAAGCTTGTCGTCGATCAAGAAAACGTGGGGCCCGAAATCTTCAGACAGGAAGCCAACGTTTCTTTCTCTGGTTACACTACTAAACAAGGTATGCTAATGGTCGTATTGTGTATTTTCTTGTTCATTAGAGGGATTAGTACCTCAAATGGCGCTCCTCAATTTTAAAGATGTAGAATTGAATGAGCCGGCATACTCTAGACTGGCATACCCCGTGAACCAAAGTTTGTTACCAATCAACATTGAGGTAATATTTCACAGTGATAATCTCTCTTTCGGAATTATATTGCCAGTGATTCTTAGTTGATCATGGTTCCTCGATTATGGAAAGCAGGTTACTGATGAAAAGGCGACGGTTGGTAGTTTTACACGAGCTTTTCCAGCACGGTGATTCAGCCCAGAAATACATGCAGGGATCCAAGAGCATAAAAGTTGAGAGCACCATACTTCTTGATAATTACGTTGATAAGACTCGGATGCTTGCTGGCCATAGCGGGGCACTGAAAAAAGGAGCAAAACGCTCGAAGAAGTGCATGTCCCTGAAGCAGCATAAGAAAAATGGATTGTTCGATTTGCCTCGAGAGTTCTGCAAGTGAGTGCATTTCCTTATGCTGTAATCTTTGGTGATTTCTTGGTGTGTGATTCAGGATACGTTATTTGCTCGATCACTCTCTGTTATTGTTTAAAATTAGAATATAATTATGTATCACAGTAGGTCAAGGCTCAAACTGATCTGTATCTGAACCTTTTTTTGAAATCTTTAAGCCCATGCACGAAAGTTGGAAATCGACCACCCGGCAACTTCTGAAGAATACTGGGTTTGTGAAACTTTGTTTTAGCGTACTCTACAGATCATATGCCCGAGACTACTGAGTGTTCGATTCTCTTGCAGAAAAGATCAGTTAGCCAAGTGGCTTCTGAGTGCTGACCTACATGGTGCAGTTATTCTAGGTAAAGATCTCACTTTTTTGGTTAGCCATGCAGTGATCACGCACATAAGTTTGCACATAAGTTTTTGCTGTGTTATTCATACATACTTTTTCTTCCATTCTTCAGTTCTGCATAGTAAGGCAGCTGCTTACATAGGTGTCCATGGCATCATGGTTCAAGAAACAGCTGAAATATTTGGCATCATTGCAGAAGCTGACAAATTTAGAGGTGATAATTAAATTCACGTCGCACTATTTTATTTTTGGAAATGAATGCTCTGTTTTCTTCATATTTGCTAGCTTAAAGTTTAAACTACGATTTCTTTTTTATTTTCCCTTTAAAATGTAGACACGCACACATATCAACTATATGATTGCAAATACTTTGTTTATGTGTAGCTGTGGCCAAAAGACATTCTGTGTTTGTGCTCCAAGTCGATACCTGGAAGGTAACGCTTCATGGAGATAAATTTGCATCACGATGTTCGGCTCCATGACCACGACGAATCATTAGATTTGCACGAGTTAATCTGTACCATAAGAGTAGTCACAATATGTTATTTAAGTTTGGTTAATATTAATCATTATTTTGTACGAGAAATTTCGTTTTTTCAGCGTTCTACCGATGATTTTCAGACTATTCTGCTCCTATTTCCTCCAGGGAATAGACACGACATGCACCTTGTAATAAATCCCCGTAGAAGGATACAAAAATGTTCACCAATACTGTACAGAACCACAAGATATGTTCCTTGAAGCCCTTTGCTCAGGTGCCTAGCAATCTTAGTAAAGATCCACGAGAAAGAACAAAAACGAATTTGCCATCTCAAGTAGATCAGTCATTTCATCTCAATTCAGCGGAAAGATTATTTGATCCTCGAGCTTTTGGGCTCTTTGGCGCTTCAGTATGGCTGATTTTTCAGACCTTTCTGCATCAGCTTTAGCCCTGCATTGTTTTTTCTTGCGTAGAGCTGGTTTGGCGATCACTTGACCTCTTCTAGATTGGTAGAGCTGTAAAATAAGTAGCGCGCGTTAAACTTCAGCGAATGACAAGGCGGGACAGTATACAACTCTAAGAAGTAAATTGCAAATCAAGTTGGGCAAGAATTTTAAAAACCTTACATAAGAGCAAGGACTTGTATGAATTAAAAAAAAAGTTTAAAATGAGAACACATTGACACTTCAGAAAAAGAGCACAAGTTTACCTGGAAGATTCTTTTTAATCCAATGATCACGGATAGCATCAATAACTTCTTTGTTCTCCAAATGCTCAAATGAATCATCAGTTGCTTTCTCATTTGAATTGCAATGGTAATTTTTCTCTAAGGCATCGATTACTAACTCAAACCTCTCTGGAGTGATAGATTCACGTCGACCGTGATTAAATTTTTCCAGCCAATCTTCATCATCAGAGTCCATGTCATAAACATGGACCTGGACTAGTGCGACCGAAACTTCATTAAAAAGAAAATACTCACAATTGATTTTCCGTCCGGGGCGTCCTACCATTAATCACCTGAGTTCGATTCTTGCCAGGCCGGGAAAAGTGGCCGAGGCTCAAAGCGTGTTGGAAAATTTGTACGAAACAAAGAAAATAACACGAGTCGAGTGTCTAACTGCTGCTATTATTTGCTTACAGTTGTTAATGGAATTTGATTGTAATAGCAAAAGCAGCAAGAAACAAATGTTTGATGAAGAGATGGTAGCAAAAGCAATGCTGTCTTACATAGATGCAGAAACTGAAAGAAACATAAAACAGAAATGTTTTGGAAAAGTCTAAATCAAAGCTTTTTTCATCTCACTGCTGTCGAGCTTCGACTTTCTTCTTCTGCCACAATCTATCCAAGGCACTGTCTCCATCGCCCTGCACCCAATTATTCAAGCTAAATTCTACAGCAAAGACAACAAATCAGATCCTAACAAGAAAACAGACATAGATCCATCATACTTACCTGAGCACGGATGAAGCCACAGAGGGCAAAGGTGGAGAATTGACCTGTGTAGCGGCCATTCTCATCCAAATGCCCTATGTTGATCTGGACAGAAGCATGATCCTTGGAAGTAATCAGCCTGTTAGTCGCAGAGCTGCAATTACAAACAAATGGCCATACAAACACCTGGTAAGGATAACTAAGCTGTCGTGTGAACTGAATAACAAAATAATTACCACTTCCTGGGTATGTAAAGGTCCATGTTCTGTCCCTCCTCGTTCTGCATCTTGGCAGGAAATCCTAGAACCCTGAATCCATAAACAGAAAGAGGAGATCAACGAACACTCGGATTCTGGAATATGTCGAGCAAGAGAAATGTACCTTTCGAGACGAAGAATGAAACGATGCAGTTGCAGGTGACTTGTAGTTGCAACGAGGCATGGAGGGATTTTTCTTAAAAACCCTAGATGACGGGCCGTAGCAGTAATTGGGCCGCAGCAACTTGAATTTGGGCCCATCTTTAACACTGGGCCGCGGCCCAGTACACATGATACGCTACGGCTGGCCGGCTATGGACGCGCTTATGCAATCATAAATCAATAATTAATTATTATACCTTTTTTCTCTCTCTCTCTCTCTCCACGCATCAGCCTCTCATTCCGCCGTACGCAACGAAGAATCGGAAACGATTCTCAACCTCACACCAAAAGTCACAAAGCTTTCCGCGAATAGGTTTTGCCGATGGCGAACCACTTGAAGACGATAATAGCAGTCTGCTTCGTACTCGCATCAATGCTGGCGTGCCACGTGTCCGCCGGAATCGGGCTCTACGACGCGGCGGTCGGGTTCGGAGTCAGATCCGGGTGTAGAGGCACCGTAGCCGAGTGTTTGGATAACGAGGACGATGAGTTCGGCCTCGATTCGGAGTCAAGCCGGCGCATCTTAGCGGCTCGCCGCTACATCAGCTACGGCGCGCTGCAGAGGAACTATGCTCCGTGCTCTAGGCGCGGCGCTTCGTATTACAACTGCCGGCCGGGAGGTCAGGCGAATCCTTACAGACGCGACTGCAGCGCAATCACTCGTTGCAGGAGCTGAAGAGAAGGTAAAATTGATCTGCGCTGCAGATTGCAGTCGATATAAAGAAGAGGATCATTGTTTTATATATATTATATCTTGTGTAACTCCTTATCTACTATGGTTCGCTTGGTATACGAGGGATTATTGTGAATGCTTAAAAATTATCGTTAGTTGTCAACCTTGCTTTCCTCCATTGATTTCTGCCTAATTTTAACGAAAGATTAAGCTACATCCCCTAAATTTTTGGAGACACCCATGTAGCTAAAGAACTGTGATTCGAAGGTTGCTCAAACGTATTCACAAATATCTTTCTCATTTTGATTTTGGGCCACAGCCATCTCCGAGTTGTCACGCTTTCGTAGAAAGCGAAACAAATTTATTTCAGTTCACCACAATAGCTTTATAGTGAAAAAAAGAGCTTCGCACGCCTCGTCCATGCGTTCCATCAATGCTGTGGAGCCTCAGAAATATCATCATATAGATATATTACTAAATCATCGTTTTCATACTAATAATTTATTACAACAACAATAATAAGGTAACACACATATGCCCATACCATATCAGACAAACGAAAGAACACCCGTCTAAAACAGACGGAGGAAATCTCGGAAGTTCATTTCTTAGGTGCTCAAAGCTTGGGAAATCTTGTCAACAGGGACAAGAGGCAAGTGCGTGGCAACCCTATACCCCTTCTCAGCGGCGCTCTTAACGACCTCGTTGTACTTGTCCGAGCAGTAGCTAGCCGTGGGCACGACTAAGGTCTGAGCCACCCTAGGAAAGAACGGAAGCTTGTTCAGCGACTGCCAGGCCGAGGCGGCGTAGTGCTCGGCCACGGGCTCGTACTTCGTGTACATGGTCCTAGCCATGCCCGAAGCCGTCTCCACCACGCCCGCGTTCTTCACGTCCCACATGACCGATCGAGCCGACTTGGGCGCTTCTTGGACCTTCTCCACGACTTGGGCCGACACCGTCTTCACGCTCGGCGGCACGCGGCTTTGGACCGTGTTCACCGACTCGTCCACCTGAGAAAAAATGGCAAAAAAGGGATATAAAGAGGGACGAAAACGAAGATGGAAAGGAGGAGGCGTTGTTATTGTTATTACCTTGCGATCGACGAACTTGAGGAGGCCGATGGGTACGTCGTGGAACTTGTTGTAGACGGGTCGGACGGCGTTCTTGACGGTTCCCTCGACGGAGTCGACTTTAGGCTTTAGCGGGCCCGACTTGTCCTTTGCGTAGTTGTAGAGATTTGCGGCCTGCATCAAGGCGTGGAGGCCCAATACTTGGACGAAATCGAGGTACTTGAGGTTCAATTCTTCTTCTTCTTCAACTTGTTCTTGCCTATTCGCCACCACCACCTTTTCATCGGCACCAAAACACAGAAGTTAATTACGAGGAAAACAGATCGAAAGATGAAATAGACGAACAACGAGGATTAATCCTTACGGGGTTGGTGGGCTGTTGTTGAGCGCTGCTGTGGATGGTTGATTCTGCCATGTTTGAATTCAGAGACGATGAAACGAAGGTTGTAGCTTTAATGTAAGGAACAAAGGAAGGATGATTTTTTCGACGAGGAGAGTATAGAAAGACAAGTTGTAACGTGAGCTTTTGCGTGTATTTAAGGAACTGATATGGCACGCAATTCGACGAGTTGAACGAGGATAAGCGTTGACTTCTTTGTGGTTAAGGAATCTCATCTCCCTACTTAGTCGGTTAGAAGGGAGACCGACGCTCTTACTATTTTCCCACGTATTTTTGTATTTTTGTTCTACACACAGATTCCTTGTTGGGTTGGGTTCGCGAACTATCGAGTTCCTTCACGACTTTAACCCTCCTAACGATACGACAGCCCATCGCCCACATAGATATTTTATAGTCTGACTCGACAGCTGAGAAAGCATTCATTATTTAATTTTATGAGGCGGTAAATTTCATATCCAACTCGAATGGAACATTTGTCTCAAATTCTTCGTGCTTGCCCCATTCATGGAAGTAGACAATAGTTGGCTGGCAACATCAACCCTCGACTTCTTCTAGTTGAGTAACAAACACATGGAACAACTTAGGATAGGAATAAGTTCTGACATTCCATGGAATGGCTCTTTTAGCCCATCGTGGCTCTTTGGGCCGGTCCATATATGAGTATCTATCTCTCTAGGTTTGTCTGAGAGAATTGGTGTTGGGGTTTAGCGGAATTTTTCGGGCCCAGCGGAAGGTTGATTCGACCCCGCAATTATTTTATCTGGACAATATAGAACCGAAATGACGTCGATAGAAAACTCGAGATTTTTACGTGGTTAGGCCAATACCGCATACCTCCACGGAGAGCACCAGCTTTACTATATTTGAGAATATTACACCTTACAAATTTAATCCCCGTGTTTAAACCCAAACTCGAGACATCTTACCCAACCGAATAATGTATTTGTACCCCATTACCTATTTGTACATATTCCCAATACATGTTAGAGAGCGGGTGTAGTTTTACTGGGATAATTGGAAATAAGTACAAATACATTATTCGGAAGGGTAAGAGGTCTCGAGTTCTGGTTTAAACACCTTAGGTCTCGAGTTTGGATTTAAACACGAGAATTAAATTTGTACGGTGTAATATTCTCAAATATAATAAAGCTGGTGCTCTCCGTAGAGATAGGCGGTATTGACCGAACCAGTAAAAATCTCGTGTTCTCTATCGACGTCATTTCGATTCTATATTGTCCAGATAAAATAATCGCGTGTCAAAATCAACCTTCCTCTGGGCCGGAAAATTACCGCTCACCCCAACCATTGGGTCACTCTCAATACAGTGATGATAAGTCTCAACTCCCAACCATTAATCCATCCCTGCAAGAGAGCTCCCTCTATCTACAATCATTCATTTAGTAGTGTTTAATTGTAGAACTCCATCGCCTCCTTGTTAACGATATTAGAAAAAAGAGGTGTAGGAGAACACATTTTTGAACAAAAAAAAGTAAGAGCCAACCACACAGTGAAAGCGAAACGAAGCCTGTATCATACACGAGCCATACAGCAGTAGAGATATTACAAGACTCATTCTTCACCACTCAAAATCAAAGATTTTTGCACCATCAAACCACACACGCAGAGACAGACAAAGCAACTACACTGGGAAAAGATGTATGTACAAAGCACAATAAGCTCAGGCAAGAAAAACCTTTCCTTTTTGTCCCTACAACGACCTCAAAAGAACGCAAAAAGAACATGCTCCGTTTAGGACATCATCAACATCGTCATCATCGTAAATTTCATAATACGAAAGATCATCAGAGGTCATAAGGAGGAGGAGGGCTCCTCGGTCCAACTCCGTTCGCCTTCTCATACGCAAACGACGCAGATCGTCTACGGAACCTGAACGCCTCTCTCCCTCCAGAGCCAACTAATAATATAGTTCATCCATTAGACATGGTACAACTCTTAATAAGTCCATGCTAGATTCTTGTAATAATAATGCAGTAAGACTAAGAGATTTTGGATTTGCCATGATGCATCATGTAATAACAATACTACTGAAGATGAAATCTCTTGGTTGTGGTGATATCACATCATAGAAAGAAAGACACCATCTCATCCACTAGTAGTATATTATTGTTTGGTGGGTGGGAATGGGACCATTACTAAATTCACGTCCGTTCATTATTGCACCAATGTTAAATGTCTAAACTAACCCCAAAGATGCAAGCAGTTTTACAATTACGAGAATACCCCCAAGAGATTCTTCCAGATTCCGTCAATAATTCAGGATTTGCTATGCTGCTAAAGTCTCCCATACTTGTGTTACGATACGTTGTCGTTTTTAAGCTACAAGTACGTACGGTGAAGAGCTTACCGGAGAAAGGCGATACCGGCGGAGTTGACCCCGCCGGAGAAATCGGAGGAGAATCTTTAAGATCCAAAGGCGGCGGCCTCATTATCATTATGCTCTTTGTAACCCTCACTGTTTCTGATTCTTCGCTGATACTGCTGCTACTATTCCCTATTTCTGATTCTGTCAAGATAGAAGAACAAAAAAGATGGTCAGAAACAGACACGCCTAATTTACCAGTCGATAAAAGCAGCAATAGGAACAGCCCACTACCGCAGCTGCAACGAACTAACTTCATCGTTTGAAGTGAATCACATCATACTTTATTCAACGATCAAGTCTATGATTTCAAAACAGAATTTCTCAAGTATGATATGATGATCCTGAAGAGATAAGACCCGTCATGAACGACCTTATATTAACCGATCTATCTCTTTACGACGATCGTTTACTGATTAATTGAGCTTAAAACGAGTTCCAATTTCATCCCAGAATATTAAAGATCAGCGTACCCTTGGGAGTGTTAGGTTGTCCGAAGCTAAAAGTTTTGTGTTTTCTGAGTTTGCCCAAACCGTTGTCGGGTCGAGGACCCGCCACGGTATCGTCCCATAGCTGATCGAGTAAACCCATAATTTGTTAGAAACTAAAGGAAGCTAACTGTTAATTACGCACTAATATAAGCTATAATAAGCTATTGACTCTATTCTTCGATAAGATGAGAGAGAGATCTAAGAGTGATCGTCTGAAGCTTGGGGAGATATTTATTGACGAAAGTCCAACAGTTCGTCTTGGATGGAGATGAAACGCTAGCCGTCGGATCAGATCTGAGAGATGCTCGCCTGACGTGGATTGTCCGAGCGGAGAAGAGAGAGACAGCGAGCTGAAGAAGTAGATAAGATCGAGGTTGATTTTGACACGTGGCGATTATCCAACGGATTAGGGTCGTCTTTGTCTTCATCACGTGATGTGTAAGTATAAATCAATAATTGTGAATAGAACCGTCAATGGTTCGGGCCGGGCGGGCCTTCAAAACTGAAGCCCAGCCCGCCCGCCTTGATATTTTTTTTATAATTTTTTTATTTAAACTTTTTAGTTAATTAAGAATTATTTATATATTTATGATATTTAAATATGCATTAATTATATTAATTAACAAATGCATCATTAGTTTTATTTAATTATAATATTTAAATATACATTAATTATGTATTAATTAATAAATGCATCATTTATTATAAATAAATCATTAATTAATTCCTCTATTTAAACAAATATATATTTAATATATAAATAAATTAACTAAAATATATGGCGGGCCAGCCTGCCCCGCCCCGCCTAGCCCGTGGCCCGCGCGGGCTAGTCCGAAGGCGGGCCTTAAAAATCCCAACCCAGCCCGCCCCATAGGCAGTCATTTTGACAGGTCTAAATGTGAATATATATATATGGGGAAAATTTATATGTTTAAGTCGACTTTTTTATTAAAATAGGGTTGTTTAATTGCATTTAAATAAAATAGGGTAATTCGCTAAAAATTATCAAAATCGTGTAAATCGCGCTTATTAAACCCGGGCCTCATCTTTAAAAAATCGATTTGGAGCATCTACGTTGCGATCGAACTAAGCGTTATCATTTGCCTAAAGAAGGACCTCAATATAATCAAGTCCGGCGTCGGGATCAAAAAAATATGCGAGCTCGGCATCATTAGACATCGGAGAAGCTTCTGATACAGTTGAGAGATATTCGCTCTTCACATGAACGATTAAAGAGAAAGAAGTGTTGTCGACGGAAGTCATGTCGTACAGCATACTACGAATTGATCGACATTGTTTTCACGACGAATTCGTTTAACAGATGGGTTGAAGATTATATCAAATGATAATTATGTGAATTTTTCTGGACACCATATAGAATATCTACGAAATTTTATGATTACGCTCGGTTTAAATGAGAAAAAATGTCGCGTCGATTAAAGACGTTGTCGCATGTAATGGTACCGACTTCGCAGGTAATGGATGCGGCATCGCATCCATTAGGCGCGACGTTGTACGATTATTGCATACAACACGTAATGAGTCATCCCATCGATGTCGTTAGTGGCTGCGTCAACCCGTCGCGTTGTACGGGCGTCATGAACGCGACGCTGGTAGATGTTTGGCCAAATACGGGCCCAAACATGTTTTTTTGAAAGAAGAGGTCCCTTTTGGTCGGTGCCACCTCATCGTCGCGACAGTTACCCGCGACGTCGCATCCAATGCTTGAGTTTTACTCTATTTTAGTAATTTCGAGCGAAAAAATTCTATTTTATTAAATTTTAGTTGAAATTGCATTATTTTAATAAAAAGGATCTATAAAAATATATCCAATTGTATAAAAAATCTGTAAGTCAGTGCCTATGTCGGAATTTTTTATATTACGTACCCATTCGACTGTGCGTACCATTTTTTCGGTCTTGACGTACCTTTTTATTTGTGTATTTTGTACCACTTCACACATTTATATCTTATCCATATATAGTACTTATATATATGACTATGAGTCATAAGTGATTGTATTTACTTTAATCTTTTCTCATTATTTTAAGACGGCCCACTCATCTCCGCATCAATGACAATGAATAAGTTTGACATTGTCTTTGATGTGACAAAATATTATGTGTGTGATTTTATTTTTATGTATATATTGATAATCTTATCGTATATCTTACAGTTGGCCGAGGATAACGTCGTTTACCTAATTATCATAATATTACATGGCATAATTATCATAATATTACATGATTGACATGGTGTCTCTTGTAAGACGACAAGCTTTTGAATGGAACTAGCATTATTGACCTAAATATATTAGATGTGTTAACCCCGTTACGGTTACAGTTATGGTTCACGGTTATGAACCGCCGGTTACGGTAAATAAAAACATCTAATCGTAACCGAACCGTGGTAATCACGGTTACAATTACGGTTTTGAACCGGTCGAGCCGATTAAGGTTACAGTTTTGAACCGCCTGTTTACGGTTTTTTTAATTATTTTTCGGAATTTTCTTTCTCTTATAATAATTTAAATATATTAAAAAACTTTGATATTTTTATATAAGAATGTAAAAAGAAAAATTTCCATTCCAAGTTAGAATTTTTATAATAACCTTCAACATTTGAAAAAAAAATTACACCTTAAATAATAAAAAATATTGCGTTATCATCATTCTTCGATTCGAAAATCTTTTGACGGACATTCGTCGTAGGCATTTAGTTCCAAATATCATGTTTATCACACCATATTCGTCTAAGTTTTCAAAAGTCAATTTATGATAGTTGATAAAACAAATATAAATATTAAATATGGTGAATAATTATCATTTGATATTATGACACAATAAAATTATATATATAATTATTATTAAAAGACGGTTAGGTTATAACCGCCGGTTTACGGTTAGAAAAATGAAGAACCGTAACCGAACCTTCATAATTTACGGTTCGATTATGGTTTGAACCGTAACCGTTGACCATGGTTAACCGAACCGTTGACCGATGGTTCGGTTACGGTTTGGTTACGGTTTTTTCAAACCGTTTGAACACCTCTGTAGACAATCTCTAAACTTTATATATATGTTATTATAATATCTCCCATTATATTTTTTATGCTGATTAATCATATAATGAAACGACGATTCTCATATATCATTGATGTTTCTCCTCTCCTCCACTCAAGGTCAAGATAGTAAATCAACAACAAATATACCATTTTACGACCTTTGGACTCGATATAAAATGGGCCCTGTATCGGCCATTTAATACCTCTCACCAATAGTTTCAAATTATTTTGTCATGTGGGCCGTATGTGGATCAGTTATCTGGCCCACATAAATTAAAGTCCAATCAGTTTGTTAAGTCGTCTTCCCGCGAATTATGTATTCTTTTTTTCAATAATTTAGTAGTACCTTCTATTAAAAATAAAAAATAAAAAAGAAAAAGAAAAGGTTAACCGCCGGTTTAACCTTCCGTGGAGATTGGGGGTGACGATAGCCTGCAAGCAAAGTCATACTTATAACATCATCAACTGTCACTTTATCATCAGATGTGTGTCTGTATATATATGCAACTCTTACAGCAAAATATTCATTTATGTGTGTGTAGAAAAATAAATAGATAAATTGTGTCTGAAATAGAAGATAAAGGGGAATATTATCTGCATTGGGAACTGCCCTGCTCCCTATTTTCATTACAACGACAACTTCTTCCTTGCGATACATGCACACGCCACCCAAACCCTCCCTCTAATTAGCTCATCTTTTCAATTAAAGCTCATCCTAAAAAAAAAGAAGGTTGCGATTAATTTTTTTTGTAGTAAGATTTATTGTATTATTCGCTCGGATTCTCAAAATCGAAACATAGTTTAAACATGAAAATGTCGTCTTTTGCAATACTCCAACCAAGCTCAAGTCATACTGGATTTTTCATACAAAGCATTTTCAACAATTATTGCAATGTTTGATATAAATATGTTCATATTATATATATATATATATATATATATATATATGTGTGACAATATTATTATTACGCTCATAGGTAACTCGCGCACAACACGCAAGGCACAGCACGGGCGTGCTTTGGAGCTATCATCACATCTGTCATATTTTCAATCCACATTCATCATAATTTCTGATATTTGATATCTGGGTGAATCGTCTTGGTCAAATTAAAGTTTTATTACGTATTATTATATTAAATAATAGTTGTGGGCAAAGGTGTGTCTCGCTGTTGTACTTGCTCGAGAAATTTGAGGCCACAGGCCATTTAATACGATGGGCATTACTTCTAAATAAATTTCTACGGTAGCCATCAAGTAATTCAATTCCCAAATGGTAAACACCCATGCTTACATGTTATATGTGATTAGTTTCTATTACAACATAGGCTATAGCTATGCATTTTCACTTGATTAATTACATCTTGAAATATGTATTGTCTATATATGCTTGTGTGGGCATAATATATGGTACACCCTCCCATGTGGCAGCTATATATCTACATGCATAGTGAAGAGTAAACCATAAAGGGCAAACTAGTTGATAACCTACATTGCTAGATGATGCAAAAATATTGAGACATTAGTAATTGAAGGGTGCAAAAATTCAAAGGGATGGAATATCTGATAATCAAATAGTAAAAATAAATAAATAGGTAAAAAATTTTGAAGTAAGAAGATATGAAGATTTAACTACTGGGGTAAGTGTCAAAATTAAATTTGCGGGTCACATCTTGGAGCAAAAAAGTGTCTCATCATTTCTGTGTTTGCTTTAGAATCTCAACTTCATATATTTTCTTCTTCATGCAATCAATTCATTGATGTCTCTCAGGAAAAAAAGTAAAACTCTAGATAGCTTTGCATGGGATGGGAGAAGAGACATATTCGAAAAATAATTACGATTGTTTTCATTAGGTTGTATTATTACTACTACATGCCGAGAGGAGGAGACACTCCATATTCATAAATAAATGCATATTTACTTTTCTTGCATGATGATGATGAGTATTTAAAGAATGCCCACTTCAAGACTCCATTGATTTATTTCTCGCTTTTTTTCTTTTATTTTCCTTGTCCCTATATTAAATTACCATCACTCTTCCCTCCCAACTCCACTCCCCCTATAAATACCTCGGCTTTGTATTGCTCCTCTTCTTCATACTCAGCTAGAGCTATTCCAAATACTTCAATAATACGATTAGTACACAGAGAGAGAGAGAGAGGGAGAGGGAGAGAGAGTGAAAAGCTATATATATATATATATATATATATATATACTATACAAAGATTAATGGAGATTGTCTAATGGGCGAGCAACTCACGTTGGAGAAGCAGGGCACGTGCAAAATTCATATGCTTTGGAATGATCAATTCAATTGTAAGAAATTGCACGTGTTCTACATCTCCAACAAGGGTTCCTCAGTCTTTCCCAGATTTGCTTTTCTCACGGACGATGATTACATATATTAATTTGAATGAATTTTTCGGTATAATAAGATATTAAATATGTTCTTAAGGGAGCATGCTTAACGTATACTGCAGTGCAGCTAACGACTACAATATTTCTTTCCGAAACAAGTGACAACGTACCGTATAAGGTAAGAAAAAAAAATAATTCGAAAGTAGACGACAGCACACAGTACGAACAATTGATTATGTAGATAAAGCAGTAGTCCCTTCTCTAGTTTTGAATCGTTGTATATCAGGGAATAAAACGCTACTGTTGAGAACGTCTTTGCAGATGGAGCAGTACACCCGTGTGCTTACACAGAAGTGGATAATGACGTCAGCAACATTTCAGACAAGATTTGCTCTGTAAGACTTTTATAGGTCTCGCGTATACGTCGGAGGATTCTTAGACCACAAAATACGATGTTGCACAGTTGTTTGCAATAGCATTGCAGTCATCTACTATTTAACCAGATTTTTTACTTCATTAATCAGTCAAAAGTTCAGAGATGTTTCCTTTTTTCAATACGGGGTGTTTTTTTTTTACTATTTAGTACTGTCATCAAATAGTGATTTTTGATTTTATTTTCACCATCCAACTACCGTATGTATGCGTTGTTAAAATATTGAGGGCCCCGCGCGACCTAACTTTGCTAGTTGGGCTTTAAAATGGCACAAAAGCCCAATAAAGGTATAGCCGAAGCCCAATTCGAGCCCGTAATGGTATCCGTTCACTCCTACCATTCAAGATAACGAAGAAAGGCATGAATCACCGTCTCAGCATCGACTGAATCACTGCGTAAACGAAAGAAACACCATCAAACGTTTATGTCCGTTTAACTGAATTCACAGGGACAATCAAACATTTGGGTTATGTAAGATATCGTTTTTCATTTGCTCAAGAATAAAATCAGACGAGGAAAAAAAGGATTTAAAATACAGAGAGAAATGATAGTATGGATGAAGTGTTGTTGTCCAGTTACATTGAAGAGCAGCTCCATTTTCTTTTTCAGATGGGAGAAGTCTCAAGCAGAATGGACACAGATCAGTTTACGCACAGATAAAATCTCAGAAATCACAGCAATTTAGAGATCCCAAGAAGAACTATGTGCGATTCCGTACGTCATACACACACACGGACTAAAATAATCAAACTTCAGTTGAAGAAATCAGCTAGCTAGCCAATACAGACTGCGATGCGAAAGAGCCGCTACATGGATTGATACTGATAGACGTTCTTGAAACCCTAATTCAATCGAACGCTGCCATTTTATAACGGTGAGAAGAAGAAGGGCTTGAACGCTGAGTGGTCCCTGAAATGGATAGTGTTATTTCGGCCCAATTCACTACAACCAAATAGCAAAAGCCAGGCCTTTTTTAGCACGTACTAGTTTAGTACGTATTTTAAATGAGTGATTAATTCGGCTAATATTCGAAGAAAAATATGAATGAAACATATTATTTCAAAGAAGAGGCTGCTGCTGCTGCAGCTACAACAGATTGAATATTCTCCTCCTTTTGTTGAGAGGAATGATGAAAAAAGAGGACAATAGCAGATATATCATCCATGGCAATGCCCTTCCTCTTCTTCTTCCAAGCATTCGCAGCACACTCCACCAAACGCTTGGCCGACTTCATCCTATCCGAGGCCGCCGAAACAATCTCCACCGCTTCTTCGTTCGACACCACGTCCCAAACCTTAAAACGATATATAACAAAGATCGAAATTACTGTCATGCATGCCGACATCATCTCATAATCATCGTTGTATATATACTACGTATTATAGGTAGTTATTATTACCCCGTCGGTCGCCAGCACCACGAACCGATCTTGGGCGGTGACGTGCCTCTGGGTCACCTCGGGCACGGAGATGAGCCCGAAATCCTTCACGCAGTAGTCTCCGAACGCCCGAGACATTGCCAGCCCGGGCGACTCCTCGTGGGGAAGCCATACCCTGTGCACGCCCGGCTCGTCTTCCAGGCAGTACACTCGCCCGTTGCACCGACTTATTCTCTCCGCTTCTTCTGTAATAACATTAGCAAAATGGGTATTTTTTCGGCTTTCATAAAGAGGGAAAAACTGAGGGTTGGGTCTAATGTTGGTATTTAGTCATTAGGTAATGGGGTTTGTTGAATGACCACTCCACTTGAAAGTAGTGAAGTCACTTTTTTTCAACATGGTTCGAATTTCGTGATTATCGTGATGGATGAATAGGGAGGTAAGTCTCCATTCTCAGATGATGTGGCGTAAGCCCATAGCTAATGAGAACACTAATAGTCGTCACGAAAGAAAAGAAAAAAAAAAAAGAAAGAGGGACTTAACGAGGAAGGTTGGGCTTGAAGTCTACGGTGAGCTGGACGGCTTGTACGCTTCCACTGCTCGAAGTTGTTCCCAGCACCGCACGCGAGTCCCCGACGTTCGCTACGTAAATAATGTCTCCCTAGCGCAGATTTTTTTCGACAAGGAAGAAAAAACTATATAAGTTCGTCGAAATTTTGCGGTAAAAATTGAGTTCAAGTGATGGAAAAGGCGAGAGTTATTACCTGCCTGACGATTGTCAGAGCGGTCGTCCCGCTGTGGAACGTGTCGATCTTACGGTGATTTTCGAGCTGTTGATCGACGTCGGCGCAAGACTTCAAGTAAGAAGCCTCCCATACGTTGAAGTTGAAAGGCTGAGGCTTCACGTTGGGATCGATCGAAGCCTCGACGAGCATTTCCTGCCAACTGCAAAGGAGGGACGAAGGCATCGATTCTCTTACACGCTTCGCCACGAAATGGCCCCA
The DNA here is from genome assembly GCA_027422505.1 of Craterostigma plantagineum. Classification (NCBI taxonomy): domain Eukaryota; kingdom Viridiplantae; phylum Streptophyta; class Magnoliopsida; order Lamiales; family Linderniaceae; genus Craterostigma; species Craterostigma plantagineum. The sequence continues at coordinate 144,151 of JAPQWV010000926.1, forward strand.
CGGCCCGTGCCCGTCGAATATCCCGCAGAATATCATGTCTTCTTGGCATCCAAATTCCTACAAAAAAATAAAGGGACAGAAGAAATTCAGGCAAAGAGAGAAAGAACAAGATGCAGAGGTTAGCATACATTGATGATCGATCTTATATTGTTATATACCTCCCAAACAATGCAGCAGTCTTGATTTACGCCTTTCTCTCCTCTCTTTGAGAAGACGGAAGCCATGTTCTTCGAACCGTCGACGTTGATGATTCCCGACGTCCTTAGTATCAAATCGTTCTTCCTCGCATCCTTTGCCATGGCTTCGACGGCTTCCCTTCCATTGCAAGAACCACTAACGAAGCTGTTGTTGGGCTTTGATGACTTTGTCGATTTCTTGATCGAAAGCGTCCTTGTGAGCCCATTGAACATCGACGAGAAACGCCCCATTTTTTTAGCAGAGGTTAATTCCCTCACTTACGCCTTACAACAATCTACATGTGTTTATGAAGAATTTAGAGGCTTATGATGATGTCTTAATAAAGACATCGCAAGTGTGCTGTGGAAAGTAGAGCGATCTACGCAAATCTCACATGGATTCTAACATCAATCTACGAGGATTTGAGAAAAAAATTACTGCCAGGGAATGATCTATGCGCTAGGAGACATCATAAACGTTAGGAATCGAATAATTTTAATGATAAATAACTCCAAACAACCCATGCCAAGACAATCCCCCGAAACAAATTAAATTAAAAAAGGAAAAAGAAACCCACAAAAATCAAACTACTTTCTTGTTTGTGTAAAAGGCCGGAGCATGTGATGAGCTGAAAGAGACGCCATGATGCCCATACAGAAAGAGAGGAGACTACACAGTCAAATAAACCTTTCGATCTGTCGGCAAAACTTGGCCGGAGACGTGGCGCAAGACGCCGGCGGGATTCCGACACTCAACAACACTGAGCTGCGTTTTTTGTCAGAAGAGAGTGAAGCTGCAAAAGAATGAAAACTCCATTGGTTCTTAGCTTTAACAGGGACGGAGACGATGGGAAGAGAACAAAGACGTATTATTTCATCTCGGCTCATATAACCGCGCATACAGTACACGTGTATAGCTCTGAGTGCGCGTTGGAGTACAATTTTTACGTTCTTACAAGCTGAGAGAAGGTCCCATCTTTCTTGTAAACGGAAGGTTCAAAGCTGTCTAAAATAACAGGGAGGAGGATTAGATGTTAAGTGACTAAAATGCCCCGAAGCTAATAGGGCTTCTTTGACGGATTCATACAAGGACATTATAGGAAAATTGGGGGACCATGATTAAGCTAAGCGTACATGTTGACGGATTACGTAGATTAATTAATGGAAAGTAAGCTGAAGCCTAAAAATAATGTTTAAAAAAATATATATTAATGATATAATAACGGATTATCAATAGTCTATTGAGTAGTTATAACTTGTACGCGCATATAAAATTTAATTGATAATGAAAAAAAATGGAAATGTTGCCCTCTATTCATACGATAAAGGCAAGTGACCTTTTAACGTAAAGTATATGTAAGCATATACAGTTGAGTAAAACGTGTTGGACTTCGTTTTATTTAATGTAAAAATGCTGGATCCTAAATAATATCCATTTATAGAGTTGAATATTTCTAAGATATTGTTGATACACAACTATCAGAAGTAACGTGAAACATCCCGTTGTGCTGTGGGTATTTCTATTTTGTATGAATATCTATGATGGTCAATCATGAGAATATTTATTTACGTTTATAACATTACAATCGTTCCTCTGTTAAAATTACATGTATTTTTTTATTACACTATACCCCCTTATAATATAACAAGGAAATTATTATATACGACCCAACCATCGTGTCATTTTAATAGGTTGACTTGAATGATTGCTATAATTAAGAGTTTGGAAAACTTGGTCAAAACATGTACTAAAGCTTCGGAACCATGGTCGATATATAACCTTTAAACAGTTTTGAAAATATTAAAAGTAATGTTGTTCGACAGTTGAAATAATCTGCATGGACTATTTGTGAATTGAGAATATGTATTTTGGAAGGGTTCAAATACAAGAAATAACGATAATGATAATTATATGCCTTAAATTAGTAATTACAAATAATAGTTCCCTGATAGTCTCTAGAAATGTGATTTACAAAACATCTTTCGGTAGATAGTGTAATCTTTTGGAAGAATCCATTGAACAAAGGGTCCACGAGTATCTTTTGGTAGATATTGTAATCTTTTCTTCTTTTTTCGTTAATGGAGATTACTAGAACTATTTGGGCCATACTGAGTGGACCAAATCAATCATAACCACATATTTTTTAACATCACATAATATAAACTTGTAGGTACGGCTAAGGCATGTCACGAGAGTTATTTTGATGTTAAATTATACATTAAAATATATAGGTGTACTTTATGCATAATAAAGCGAAACTGAGAATGGAAAATACATGACGAAGTGAGTAAGATTGTTCTACTTCCGTGATGTATTTGATCTTGACACAATAATAGAAGTATATAGGACCTTTGATCTATTTTCAATTTCATTCAAAATGGTCGGCAACATTGATGACGATAAACATAATATATGGTTTTTTTTCTTCCGTTTTGATATTTACGCTAATAAATATCACTTGATAATCATTCACGGCGTTACAAATATTCGTTGAAGTAGTGATATTTTATCTTTCTTAAAGTGGTCATCGTAAAAGGTCAAAGCATGCATTGGTGTTGCCATAGGATACCTTATTAATAGTAATCAACCAAAATTATTTCGAATAAAATATTATTGTTGTAGTTGTTACTAGTATATTATGGGTCTATTCGAAGTCAGGCCCGAAGGGTTTGATTTCGAATTCAGGCCCTGTTTGAAAATTTTTTAGGTTAAAGGACGAATTTTGTGTGGTGTAAAAAAATGGTATGAAAGATATATGAACTAATATAGAATGATCGTTTTGTGTTATAAATTTCAACATACTGGTATGTCAAAGCAATGAAGTGGTACTGCAGAAAATAAACTGGTATCTGATGATTATAAACTGATACCGAGTTATGGTTTTGTGTTACAAAATTTGAACATACTGGTATGAAAGAGCAATGAGTGGTACTGCAGAAAATGGGTCCTTAAAACTAATTTTTTTCCAAAAGCGCCAGAATCCTAAATTATAGTTATGTGGGGGCCTGAAATGAAAATGTTCAATATATTATCATTTATACTCTTATATTAATTATGAGGGTAAGTTAAAAACTGTTTTTGGTATATCTATTATTAGTCAACCATAATTTGATAAGTGCTATGTCTTTTTTATTTATTAAAAAAATTAATTAAATAAATTACTAAATTAACTAAATCAAACATAACCATCCACTAATATTTGTCCTTCCATTTTTAATATTATTATTTTATAATTAAATATACATAATATTATTTAGCACATAAATTTTGAGAGGACAGTAATTTTACCGTCGGTCCACTTTGTAATAATCTGGAATATCGAAGAACATCCAATCAGTATGCGAAACACGTGGCCCACCCAACAATCACATGTGGGGCGGCGCAAACAACCACTCTTTGTTTTCTTTTCCTTTTCTTCTTAAATGATTAAATTATTTCGAACATATATTCGGAGATATTTTTGTTTCTTGAGAATGGTCACATGAAGCCTGAAGATGAGGAATATTTGTCCGGAATTTTAATTCATTTATGACGAATCAAAACATTTTTTCCTTTCTTAAAGACAAGTCGGCCACTTTCGAGAATTAATTGATGTGATTAAATATGAATTCAATGGCTTCCAACTACAATTATTAGCGGTGGAGAGTATACCACAAACAAGTTCAGACAATGATCATGATGTCAAAAGTAGAATCTTACCAAAGGTTTTGCAAGTAATTATTACAACGTAGGCATTAGAGGCCATTTATCTCTATAATATTTGATTAGATATATATCAATAATATCTAATCCATCACGGATCATGTACTCATCGTCGTCACCCCTCTTTAGTTAAAGATTAAACAAATCCCATTGAAGTGTTCAAACTTCAAAGTTCAAATCCCATTACTTACGTAAATTAAGGAGATAACTCGATGTATATATGTAAAAAAAAAAAAAGAAGTGCAGAATCAATTGGGCTCAGTTGGGCTTTATAGCTACTTCAACGGGCCCAAGATCGAGCCCAAGTAAAGAAATTTTATATCTAGTAACGAGAAATTAGGATAAACTTACTATATATACTACCCATGAAACAAGAAGGCACTCTTGGTCAAAAAGAAAAAAAAGAAACAAAACGCACTCAATCGAAGATTTCGTAAGACAATCGGATATAATTATCCCAACGGTCGATCGTGAATGACGGAACAAATCTACAAAGAGTTTATAAATCTTCAACTCTAATCTAACCCAACTTAGATTGTCAACTTCAGGTGAACTGCTATGAAACAGAAGAATACGTTTTCAAGGTTCCATCGTTAATCATTTTGCTTGAACTTAAAAAGGGGGTATGGCGTTCGTAAGATGATGTAAGAAACAGGGGCTGAGACGAGAGCTAGAAGGAAAGAAAACACGTGAAATTGAAACTGGAATTGACCACTTCGTTTGCCGATTTGTTGTCTCACTTTCAGACCCACTAATCGATGGTGTATGTGGGCTTGGTTTCACACTATTTAGGAGGGCTTGCTTCAAGAATCGAATCCCACATCGGATAGTTACCCACAAAATCACGAAACGTGATGTTATAAATAAGGGCTCTAACGTATCGTATTAACTTAACCCGTCTTGTCGGGGGTGAATGTGGCGACTGGCTAATGATCGTATAGAGAAGGCTGGTCGTGCCGACACCCACGCAGTCGAACACAACCTTAGTTTAAGGCGAGTGAGCTCTGCCCTACTTTTCGGTTAGGGCTTGCTCGTCAATTTTTGGAAGCCCCACGAAATTTCTAATTTTGGGGGCTCGCCCCAACTCTCCAATGATGGAAATATTTCAAAATATTTCAGTAGCCACCGCTTTTCTTAATTATCACCAAAAAAAAAAAAAAATGAAAGAGAACAACAAAACCAAATATGAACAATTAACATAATACGGCACAGAGATAGACATGATTTTAGTCAATCAGCACAGCAGCATCTCTTTACTTACATAATCCAAACCTTTGTTATTCCCATGTAGTAATTTGAGAGAGGTGTCTGCTTCTTTGGGGTCAAACGGCCAAAGCAGGGATAGGAAACAGAAAAAAAAAAAGATTGGTCTGCTCCCCAAGTAATATTATATCTACCAATTCGCTGAAATCACTTCTCAATCATTGGTCCGTGACCATATTACTCAATCATTGTTGGTTTTTTTCCCTTCCATGGCGTCTTTCTTTGCGCGACAACTTGAGCAGAGGAAAGGACCTTCCCATGGCTTTGACGATGGCGAGAAAAAGGGACCCGAGTTGACGGATAAGCCCTCTCTAGGAGGTTGATCCCTTTGGCATATAGCACATCTAAACAACCCAGAGCTTGGATCCAAAGGAAATTCCTTGCCCAACCTGCATATTATAGAAGCCACATACTCATTTTTAAAAATTTGCTATTCCATTTCAAGTCAACAAATATGATGACTAGAGCAACAAATTGGCACAACCGACATTGACAACGATTAGTTTCTATTTTATGTTTACCTCTCTGCAAGCATTGCAGAACCCTCTTCGAACAACTCCTCCACAGCTCCAACTGCAGAGAGCTTACTGCTTCCCTTGGAAGAATTAGGTGCTCGCTTCCCAAACCCAAGCGAACCAAGCAAACTTGGCTTCTTATTGAGCATCGGAGGAAAAACGGGGAGATCGTAAGGAATAATATCGACAACAAGGCAGGTCGTGTCATCTTTCAGCCCTCGTGACCTAAGGGCTTCCTGCGAGCATAACAGGTATTACTAATGTTGTGGCAATACAATACAACCTCCTACAACAAGGCACTTCACAGTACAAACATGCACCTTAACGACCAGCTTAGCAGCAATATCTGCAGGTAAACCGCGACAAGCTTGAGCAGCAGTTTCAGATGATAAAGCATCCCATATACCATCTGATGCAACTATAAGTCTTCCCCCAGCATTGGAGAGCTATCATCCAGACCCAGACGTAAAACCGAGTATCAGAGTCCTTTCAGTAAACCAGCCTCTTACATCACCCGCTAGTACAAAATTTGCATACCTTGACTTGCTTTACATGTGGTATTGGAACAATGAACTCGCCAACATCTGTATCACCAATGGACCTTGACAGGCATAATCCACCTGGCCAGCATCGTAATGGACCAACCTACAAATCCCAAGCACAAAACAATCCACTATACTTAAGAATTCTTTGTTGGGAACTACTAAAATATAAACCATTTTCTTAAGGTAGAAAGAGAAATATTACCTCATTTCCTCCAAAAACGTTGAGTCTCGCTACCTCACCTCCACTTGCAGTTACACGCTCACGCTCCTCGACATTCTCTTCGAGCCTGTGATCAACAGTAAGGAGAGATATGATGCCCCCTTGCGTGTCCAATATGCACCGAGAATCTCCAACGGAAGCGACAGTCACTGTCCAGCCATCAATCACGACAAAAGTAGCCGTTGTTCCTGAAGTCTCGCCTGCCATTTAGAATTTAGCATCCCAAATTAGACCACGAAGGAAGACGCTCAACGTCTACAAATCACAAGACGAAAACTTGTCAGGGGGAATAAACATGCCTCGCTGCTGAAACTCTATGTCGGTTTTCACGAATCCTGCAACCAAAGCCCTCGGTAGGGCTTGAAGCCACTCTTCTCTAGAAAGTGTTGGAGGAATGGCACTCAACACATTGTTGAGTAACTGTTCTTTGGCAAATATAGCAGCTGACATGCCATTGTGTCCATCAAAGACCTGCAATTAAAGAATATATTATCAGAAAGGATGAATAGCATGGAACTATAATGCAGAAATGAGATTTATAAAGAGAAAGGTAGGTAACATACAGCGAAAACCGAAAAAGACGTAGATGGATTCCCCTGAATCCTTTCACAGTCGGGCTTAATTAAGAAGTAGTCTTCTCCTTTCTTAGCCAGACCAGCCTGTCCATACTTCAAAGTCGGTTTCTCCAAAGTCTCACTTTTGAACTCACGACCAATCAATGTACCGAGCGGAACAGGCTGTTGCTTCTGCTTCATTTTTGATACCTCTGCCTGACTCATATTTGCCAACTTTGTTCCAAGATCATCATTTCCAAGACCTGATAATAAAAATGAATTTTAAGAAAACTGAACTAGAAAGCAAAACCTCTATATCATAGAAATCCACACTCTTTTTCAAAAGCCAAAAGAAAAGATGGACCAAATAGCTAAATGTGGACGATCAATTGGTTAAAATGATATCGAACTAAACGCTGAAGAAAGGATCAGAGAAAAAAGAAACAGATAATTGGCAAGAAGATCCAAGCGGTTCTTTCTTCTCACAGCTATTCTGAAAAATCCAATCAGGTATCAGTCACTACACTTACCACAGTCACACATGAAAACTGAGAAAAAAAAAACAGAACAATCACGAACTCCCAACCACGTCAGAAACGAGACCCATTTCATCATCAAAGCTAAAAATTGAGCTAAATTCCGTACATACATTGGCTACAAACTACACAGGGAAAAAGAAAACTAAAAAATGCATAAAAAAAAAAAAAAAACTGTCGAACGGGAACAAAGTAGGATCAGTGCAGTGCTAGGAAACAGTAGTACATCAACGCAATTATTACCTGTTAGCTACTTTTAAACAAAATCTACGGAGCACCTAGTCGGAAAACCATAGAGCGAGAGAGTCCTTACCCTTTCTTATTCCGTCATATTATTTTCTCAGCTGTGTTTTAAACTAATTCGTTTTGGAAAAGGAAATTTTATACGAGAACACATATATAGAGAGAGAGAGAGAGAGAGCGTGTTTTGTCAAGCGACCTTCTTAGCTGGCTTCGACAGAAACGTTTTTAGACGACGACAAAAGCAATCGCAGTGCCTATCTTAAGATTTCTGACTGACATGGGCAGTGATTTACAAGTTTTTATGTAGGTATTTATGTTTAGATTAAACTAATAAATACGAAAGAATTGAGGGGTTTTTAGTTTAAAAAAATACCTCCTCACAAATATAAAAAGAGTTGAAGACATCGTTATGATAAATATAAAATGAAGAAAAAAAAGAGTAAGAGAAGAAAGTCTACACTAGTGGATAACATATCAACAACACATGGGTTGAAATATACTTAACACGTCGAAGAAATTGGATGGAAATGAAGTTGAAGACGGGGAATAAAATTGTAATATATAATAAATAATTATTCATAGATTTGATATGATGACGTGGACACGTGAATTGGTGGCAAAAGTTTGAATTATCTATACTCTTATATTAATTGTCAAGGGCATTTAAAAACTGTCAATTTTATATCAATTTGGTGTATCAATTAGAGCATAATTTTAAGCCAATTAGGTAGTTACTTTTCTATTTAAGACGTCTCATCATATGAAAACCACCATACAGTTTAACCCACGTTTAAGATGTCACATGAAAACAAAATTGCTGAATAATTAAAATGAGAAATAAATAATACAATATATAAATGATCGCACCCACATCGGGGGTGCCACACGTTCTAGTGTATTATTAATAACTAGCGGGCCTATGCAAGCTGGAAAGCTTGATCACAAACCGAGCAATATCCCATTTCTTCTTTAATGCTAATCAGATGTTTTCTATATTCTTAATCGGTTTGACATTTTCCCCTGATTGAATTTTTATTAAAGATAAAACTGAAGTCACTTGCATTATGGATGTGGTTGAAGAAGATTGCTACACATTGCATCACACTCACACGGCACTTAGATTACATTACAAGAAGAACGTATGACTGACTGGCAAGCAATAAACAAATTAAATTCTTACACAACTGTCAATCCGAATCTGATGATTCTTGAGACAAAGGACTAAGGTTGGAGACCATGTTAGACAAACCCTCTCCCATTTCTTCGACATCTTCTTTCCCAAATCCCCAACTTCTTAGCAGCTCTGCACCAATTGCCCCTCGTTTGATCCCAAACTTGCGAAGGTTTTCGAGCCTATTCTCAAGGAAGGGTAAAACAGAGTTGCTAGAACGCAATCTCGCCGCCATTGGTATCGAATGGACTTCGATCGAGCCTTTGGACGCATAGCTTGAATCGGGGATGTTCGAAATCTCACCTTGTTGGCCGACGTTGTTCGAAAATATCGAAGGGAAAGGCAATGGAATAGGAAGTGGACACTGAGATGTGGAAAGATGGGAGAATCTTGGCCTGCAGTCTGAATTCACGTAAGCAGAATGCAGAGACTCTTTGATTTCGGACGCTGTAGCCCTTTTGCCTCCTGAAATTAAAGCAGACAACTGCTTTATATTTCATTCAATCGAAGCGTATACATGCGAATAGTTTTTTTTCGAAGAAGATTACCTTGTCCAAATAGTCCATGAGTGGTTATGACTTCTAAAGCTTGCATGTCTTCAGCATCTTCAGCAACTTCAGGAGTCAGAGGTTGAAGATTCTTCACCAGAGATTGCTGCGTGTGAAAATCTATTTTCCACGACACATTAGCGAAGTTTCATTCACTAGAAAAGGGAAGATGTAAGAATTAGACCAAGGCCATGGCTTACCTGTTAGAGAAGGAGCTGGCATAGCAACGTCTAGGACAGTAACCATGTTTTGCCGAGCTTGGCCTGCCAGCATTTGTATGAGCTCGTTCATATCGACTGCCCCGCATGTGTAGCTCGATTGAGATGTGGGTCCCAGCGAGTCCATTCTGAAAGGGATGCTCGTGGAATGCATGGCAGATGCGTACAGTGCACTTGTGTGGTAGTCTTTCTGATTGTTCATACAGAGATATTTGGATAATTTGCCTGCAGGTAGTTACACAATACAGATTAGATAAGTTTCAGATAAACTCTGAACAGAACGAGGTAATGTTTTCAGGGAAACGATGACAAAAGTCTCACAGCTTACTTGTACTTGGGGATGGCAGACCGATGGGAACGATCAATTTGCAATAAGATGATAGCTTTGAGAATGAAACTGAATCATGGAGTTTAGTGAAGACTGTCGTCTTGCTAATTTTCTCGGGACTGCGAACAGCGTACAGTAGCACAGGAATATTTGAGTAGTCGTCTGCAATATTCTCTAAAATCTCCCCAGCCACGCCAGAAAATCCTCCAGAATCATTGACAATAAATTGAATTCCCTGAAAAAATAAGAGAACTTTACGTTATCGGATGAGATAAGATCAAGGAATAAACTAAAGAACTCAATAGTGAACTTCATCATACTTGTGGATGGTCACATTCTTCAACAAAAAAACGAGCCTCTCGCCAACCTCTTCGGCATGGTGGCCACTGCAAAAGGCCTCTCCTCCAATGCCATAACTGTTAAAATCTTTGATGTCAGTCCACACACCACTTAGTTCGTACAAACTTTGAGGGTGATAATGAACTTTAGAGAAGTCTGTCCAATATTGAACTTCATTTTCCAGAGACTCGACAATGTCCTTGTCTCGATGCTGACCACTTTGAGAACTGCTGCTACCGCTTTTATGAGCTCTTGAGTCCATATTTGTGCTCTCTTCCATGTATAAGCTTTGCAGGAACAAGTTCTTCCCTATCGGTTCAGACTTGTGTGTGGATACGCGACCTGTCCTATACATCGATGTCGAGATAGTAAATTGAAATGATAAGATATCTTCAGCTTGAAATTTACTACTTATTGATCTAGCTTCAAATTAAGCCATATCCATTCATGTATTACAAGCAATGAACTAAAGCATATCAGTACTTGTAAGGAATGTCGAGCCCTCACCATGTTAAAGCCTCAACTGATGCATCGGGAACCTCATTGTACAAAGTTCCCTGTCTACTTACTGAACCAAGGGCTCCTACGAGTCATCATTACCATCGTATCAGAATCTTAACTCAAGAAGGTTGGGTGGCAAAATTTTTCTGAAACAAACATGATTTTACCTTGAAGATCAATCGAAAGTAAACGTGGGGTGTACGTGACAATGCCCTGTACACAGTCAACACAAAACCAAGCTGACATCTATGCCACGAAAAATAAGGGTTTAGGTTAAGACAGGATAAGCTTCAGCAACACAAAACTCACCTGATGAGTTTCACCAGCCCGATAAAAGACGTCCATATTAAGGTTGTTAGATTTGAAGATAGGGTCAGCATCAGGGCTTTCAGCCAACCCAAGTAGCTCATCCTTTAGGAAAGGGCATCCCAAATTTAAGCATTTTGCAATCGAGAAAACACAGAAGTAAAAAATATTGAAGCGAGATAAGAAGAATAGCTAAAGTAGCAACAGCATCAATTTGGCGCTCAACAATCAGAAACAATCGGGAAGTTCGTAGCGAAGTTAAAAGCATAACAAGGAGCACCTGGAAATTCCAAAAGTGAGAGCCCACAAAGTTTGCGTAGCCTCCGACTTGGATGGTCACAATTTCCTTCATGGCTGGATCAAAATCGATAGACGCGAGGAAGTCGTAGCCTTCCTTCGCAACGCAGAGGGTTTCGTTTTATTTGGGAGGGTTTTGTTTGTTTTTAGTGGTTTTAGTTCAGTTGACTATTATGACCCAGTGAGCAGGTTAAAGATATACATAAACTGTAGTCGTCGAAGGGGACAGCGACTAAAAACTGTCGAGAAGCAGTAACGCATTTCGCATTTCATGAAACGCTCGCATGAACCGACGAGGCTGTGGAGGAAGAGACGTCGAGCGCCGCCTGCTCCGCCTCCTTCACGGCGGAGAAAACAGAACACTTATCCGCCTCCGCGAGATCCACGCTCACCTACTCCGCCACAACCTCCACCACTCCAACGCGCTCCTCTCACACTTCATCAACGTCCACTCGAAACTCTCCTCAGCTTCTCTTCACTACGCCACCCGCGTGTTTCAACAGTCCCCATCTCCCAACATCTTCCTCTTCAACTCCATCATCAATGCCCACTCCCTCTCGCCCGATGGATCGCTGAACTCCATCTCTGCCTTTTCAGACATGAAGAGGCGTGTCATGGAACCGCCATTGTCGTGCTTGGGAGGAGCTGTGGTAGATGAACTCAAGGAAGATGATAATGTAAGAGATGTCTGCGTTGGAAGTTTACGGGAGAAAAGGACTAATCAAAGTCAATGATTGGAGTGGATTTGCTAGAGATGGAGTGGGCTAAAGAGACATGGGGCAAACGTATTTAACTCTACTAATTACCTTAGGTTTATTATTGGGACAATATACTTATAAGCCCAATTATTTAAGGTAGTATAAATATGAAAAAATATGTACGATGCAAGATTATGAATGATTAAACCTAATTTTCTATCTTCCTAATCTTCTTCTTCAAGTCTACTTCTCCCCAGTCTAATCTCTATCTTCATCTTGATCGTCTTCTTCTCAAACCAGTTTCTTCTTCCGAGCTTTATTCCTTATCTACAGAAAATAGATCAGAATACCTTAACTACTGTTACATTGACAACGATCAATACAAATTCCAATACAAAACCAATCAAGTTCATAACATTGGTATCAGAGCAATCTTTCCTCGGACATGGCTGAACACATTCGCTTCAAGGTTACACAAGAGGAACACCTCAGACGGGAGCAGACCATCCTTGGACTGGGAGCAATTTCCTCGCTGCCCTGTCACAGAAGGATACAGAAGCCATCACCTGTCGGGTCGAAATTTCATATAATATAGATAAGTTCCGTGATAATGTTAATAGCAAGCTCGATGACATTCTACAGATGATTAACCGTCTACAATCACAGCTGATAGGAATTAATGGCGAGTTTGTTGGTGATGGCATTATTTCGCCGATGTTGGTTGACGAGGCTGTAGAACTCGAAGAGGCTCAAATGCCGACATCTAAGGTTTATGACGAACCTGTCGTAGGTGAGGAGGAGACGAAGTGGGATGATGTTGAATCTGTCTTGGTCGAAAGCGAGCCGATGTTGTTTGATGAGACATCTATGTCGTCGAGGCTGGATGGGGAGGAGACCACGTTGTCGGCATTCGTTGACGGGGTACCTCTATCAGATTTTCTCGAAGGGACAGAAGTTATCTGTGACGAAACTGCCCAGGTGAACGGAAATCTTGTGATTGACGAAGGGGGGAACGAGCACGTACCAGTTAATGGGCAGCCCACTCCGGAGTCTGATGTGATTAGAGAGGTCAACACCGAGCGACGAACAATCGTTGCGCATGAAAACCCTAAACAATTACTAGCAGACAACTTAGTGTTTGTTAGCTCTCATCTCATCATCGCTAACAGCTTAAGGGAAATGGAAAGGAAAATTGATGGAAGACGGTGGAACGTCGAGCAGCTACATGGTGGAGAGTATTTTTACGCACCTTTCGATCGAGGGCGAAGGTGTGTTGCTGAAAGAATGAAGGCGCTAACTACAGAGGTTGGGAATGGGATGACAACAAAACTTACCTTGCACAAGTTATTCCAAAAGTCGGGCGTTTGTGAAGTGGAAGGAGCTTACCTGGCTATACCACGTTGCACCGACGGAGAGCAACATCAAACCAAAGGGCTTAAGTCTGAATTTGCAGAGGCCATGGGAGGACCTCGAGGGCTGCCCTCGCTAAACAAGGTTGAGTGCCGCATTACCCTCAGCCCAGGTAGCGCTCCAAAACAGTTAGCCTTTTACAAAACCTGTAGTGCAAACTGCAAGCAAGACAGTGATTGAGGAAACAATCAAGGAAATAATACAAGGAACTTATAAAAGGCTAGCAGGGATATTCTGCTGGCCCAAGACAAAAGCAACGGTTACATATTTGATGGAGGAACGTTCACCACACAGGTTTGACTATGAAGTCATGACTTTCTCTTTGAGATGGTATGGAAGAAAAGTTAAGATGAAGGCCCCAACTTCTGCAGCTAAATGCAACACGGTTACTGGATCAATATTGTACAAGTCGAACCAAAAACCAGATGCTAAGGAAGTGGAAGAAGCCTACATACCCATGCCAAGCCGTAATGAAGCAGAGACGAGACAGGGACACCCACAGATTTTAGAACCACCTTCTAAAATTACTGATAAATCATTTACGACGCATGACCAAGCTAAGGATACAACTGGACCAAGTGGTGTTGAACGAGAAAGGTCTCGCCTTTTACAGCTATTAAGGGAAAATCTAGCCTTAGCCCAACCAATACTGAAGGTTTATGCGAACCAAATGATGAAGGAAAAGGATTTCGAGGTAGGTGAAACAGTATACCTCGATCTTCAACCTTTTCGCCAGGACCCAGAGGCACGGAAGCGAGATCAGAGGCCCTCTGCCTGGCACCCTAGCAAATTCGAAATCCTTGGGTTGGTGGCTTGCGCATCGGATCTTCCATCTGAAGCAAAATTGCATCCCATTTTTCGTGTTCACCTCTTGAAGAAATCACTAAGTCCCAAAGTGACTCATTTCCTCAAGGTACCTGATGTAGACGAAAAAAGGGGGGTTTTTGGTTAAACCATCGCAAGTCACAAGTAAAGGAACTATCTTTCGAAGATGCAGAGTTATACCTCAGTTCTTGATACACTGTTTAAATGGAGGACCCAAGAATGCCATGTGGGAAGATAAGGCGCACCGTGGAACTAAGCTCCCGAACCTAGATCCTTGGGGACAAGGATCATTTCAAGATGGGGGTATTGTCATGGAACCGCCATTGTCGTGCTTGGGAGGAGCTGTGGTAGATGAACTCAAGGAAGATGATAATGTAAGAGATGTCTGCGTTGGAAGTTTACGGGAGAAAAGGACTAATCAAAGTCAATGATTGGAGTGGATTTGCTAGAGATGGAGTGGGCTAAAGAGACATGGGGCAAACGTATTTAACTCTACTAATTACCTTAGGTTTATTATTGGGACAATATACTTATAAGCCCAATTATTTAAGGTAGTATAAATATGAAAAAATATGTACGATGCAAGATTATGAATGATTAAACCTAATTTTCTATCTTCCTAATCTTCTTCTTCAAGTCTACTTCTCCCCAGTCTAATCTCTATCTTCATCTTGATCGTCTTCTTCTCAAACCAGTTTCTTCTTCCGAGCTTTATTCCTTATCTACAGAAAATAGATCAGAATACCTTAACTACTGTTACATTGACAACGATCAATACAAATTCCAATACAAAACCAATCAAGTTCATAACATTGGTATCAGAGCAATCTTTCCTCGGACATGGCTGAACACATTCGCTTCAAGGTTACACAAGAGGAACACCTCAGACGGGAGCAGACCATCCCTTGGACTGGGAGCAATTTCCTCGCTGCCCTGTCACAGAAGGATACAGAAGCCATCACCTGTCGGGTCGAAATTTCATATAATATAGATAAGTTCCGTGATAATGTTAATAGCAAGCTCGATGACATTCTACAGATGATTAACCGTCTACAATCACAGCTGATAGGAATTAATGGCGAGTTTGTTGGTGATGGCATTATTTCGCCGATGTTGGTTGACGAGGCTGTAGAACTCGAAGAGGCTCAAATGCCGACATCTAAGGTTTATGACGAACCTGTCGTAGGTGAGGAGGAGACGAAGTGGGATGATGTTGAATCTGTCTTGGTCGAAAGCGAGCCGATGTTGTTTGATGAGACATCTATGTCGTCGAGGCTGGATGGGGAGGAGACCACGTTGTCGGCATTCGTTGACGGGGTACCTCTATCAGATTTTCTCGAAGGGACAGAAGTTATCTGTGACGAAACTGCCCAGGTGAACGGAAATCTTGTGATTGACGAAGGGGGGAACGAGCACGTACCAGTTAATGGGCAGCCCACTCCGGAGTCTGATGTGATTAGAGAGGTCAACACCGAGCGACGAACAATCGTTGCGCATGAAAACCCTAAACAATTACTAGCAGACAACTTAGTGTTTGTTAGCTCTCATCTCATCATCGCTAACAGCTTAAGGGAAATGGAAAGGAAAATTGATGGAAGACGGTGGAACGTCGAGCAGCTACATGGTGGAGAGTATTTTTACGCACCTTTCGATCGAGGGCGAAGGTGTGTTGCTGAAAGAATGAAGGCGCTAACTACAGAGGTTGGGAATGGGATGACAACAAAACTTACCTTGCACAAGTTATTCCAAAAGTCGGGCGTTTGTGAAGTGGAAGGAGCTTACCTGGCTATACCACGTTGCACCGACGGAGAGCAACATCAAACCAAAGGGCTTAAGTCTGAATTTGCAGAGGCCATGGGAGGACCTCGAGGGCTGCCCTCGCTAAACAAGGTTGAGTGCCGCATTACCCTCAGCCCAGGTAGCGCTCCAAAACAGTTAGCCTTTTACAAAACCTGTAGTGCAAGCAAGACAGTGATTGAGGAAACAATCAAGGAAATAATACAAGGAACTTATAAAAGGCTAGCAGGGATATTCTGCTGGCCCAAGACAAAAGCAACGGTTACATATTTGATGGAGGAACGTTCACCACACAGGTTTGACTATGAAGTCATGACTTTCTCTTTGAGATGGTATGGAAGAAAAGTTAAGATGAAGGCCCCAACTTCTGCAGCTAAATGCAACACGGTTACTGGATCAATATTGTACAAGTCGAACCAAAAACCAGATGCTAAGGAAGTGGAAGAAGCCTACATACCCATGCCAAGCCGTAATGAAGCAGAGACGAGACAGGGACACCCACAGATTTTAGAACCACCTTCTAAAATTACTGATAAATCATTTACGACGCATGACCAAGCTAAGGATACAACTGGACCAAGTGGTGTTGAACGAGAAAGGTCTCGCCTTTTACAGCTATTAAGGGAAAATCTAGCCTTAGCCCAACCAATACTGAAGGTTTATGCGAACCAAATGATGAAGGAAAAGGATTTCGAGGTAGGTGAAACAGTATACCTCGATCTTCAACCTTTTCGCCAGGACCCAGAGGCACGGAAGCGAGATCAGAGGCCCTCTGCCTGGCACCCTAGCAAATTCGAAATCCTTGGGTTGGTGGCTTGCGCATCGGATCTTCCATCTGAAGCAAAATTGCATCCCATTTTTCGTGTTCACCTCTTGAAGAAATCACTAAGTCCCAAAGTGACTCATTTCCTCAAGGTACCTGATGTAGACGAAAAAAGGGGGTTTTTGGTTAAACCATCGCAAGTCACAAGTAAAGGAACTATCTTTCGAAGATGCAGAGTTATACCTCAGTTCTTGATACACTGTTTAAATGGAGGACCCAAGAATGCCATGTGGGAAGATAAGGCGCACCGTGGAACTAAGCTCCCGAACCTAGATCCTTGGGGACAAGGATCATTTCAAGATGGGGGTATTGTCATGGAACCGCCATTGTCGTGCTTGGGAGGAGCTGTGGTAGATGAACTCAAGGAAGATGATAATGTAAGAGATGTCTGCGTTGGAAGTTTACGGGAGAAAAGGACTAATCAAAGTCAATGATTGGAGTGGATTTGCTAGAGATGGAGTGGGCTAAAGAGACATGGGGCAAACGTATTTAACTCTACTAATTACCTTAGGTTTATTATTGGGACAATATACTTATAAGCCCAATTATTTAAGGTAGTATAAATATGAAAAAATATGTACGATGCAAGATTATGAATGATTAAACCTAATTTTCTATCTTCCTAATCTTCTTCTTCAAGTCTACTTCTCCCCAGTCTAATCTCTATCTTCATCTTGATCGTCTTCTTCTCAAACCAGTTTCTTCTTCCGAGCTTTATTCCTTATCTACAGAAAATAGATCAGAATACCTTAACTACTGTTACATTGACAACGATCAATACAAATTCCAATACAAAACCAATCAAGTTCATAACAAGGCGCGGCATTTGGCCCGACGAGTACACGTTTGCGCCGCTGCTCAAGGCTTGTTGTGGAAACGCACCTGATCGTTTTAACCTGGGTTTGGCCGTTTACAAGGAAGTCCTCGCTCTAGGATTCCATAGGTTTGAGAAGATTAGGATTAGGTTGGTGGAACTGTGCGTCAGTAGTGTGAGGATGAACGAAGCCCATATGGTGTTCGACGAAATGCCTCGCAGGGACGTCATCGTCTGGAACTTGATGGTTCGTGGGTTTTTCGCCGCTGGCAACGTAGAGAAGGGATTGAGATATTTCATGCTGACGAGTGATAAAAACACTGTTTCTTGGAACACGGTTATCTCATCTCTTGTTAGATGCAGAAGAGATCATGATGCTTTTCGGATATTCAGGGAAATGCAAGCTCAAGGTTTCGAGCCAGACGAGGCTACGGTGGTAACAGTGTTACCCATCTGCAGTCGTTTAGGTGAAATCACCACAGCAGAGTGGATTCGTGCTTATGCAGAGACAAATGGGCTCTTCGATAAATTCGGATCAGTAGGGAATGCTCTCGTCGACTTCTACTGCAAGTGCGGCGAGACTGAGATAGCTCTAAGGATCTTCAAATCCATGCCACTTAAAAACCAAATTTCTTGGAACACAATGATCTCGGGGTTAGCATTCAACGGTAAGGGAGATCTCGGAATAAGACTTTTCGAAGAGATGACGGGCAAAGAGGATCCAAACGATTCGACTTTCGTTGGGGTTCTTTCTTGCTGCGTGCATGGCGGTTTCCTCCAGAAGGGCCGGGATTTGTTTGCTGCGATGGTTGTCGATTATGGCTTGCAGCCAAATATAGAGCACTATGGATGCATGGTTGATTTGCTTGGACGCAGCAGTCGTGTAAAAGAGGCTTACGAACTAATACGAACTATGCCTATGAGACCTAATGCTGCTTTGTGGGGTTCTTTGCTAAGTGCATGTCGTAATGTTGGAGATATGGAAATTGCTGTATGTGCTGCGAAAGAGCTTATAGATCTTGAACCTCGTAACTCTGGTAATTATGTGTTGCTGTCCAATATATATGCCGAGAGAGGAGATTGGAGTGGCGTTGAAGACGTTAGGATGTTAATGAAGGACAAGTTTGTGGATAAAACTGTGGGACAGAGCATAGTATAACGTATAAACATCATTCAAGTTGTTTTTTTCTGTAGTAGTTTGATTTCATCATCGTTTCAAACTCTAAGCTCATTGATATCAAACGAAAGAATCAGTTTAGATAAATAACTATGAAGCAGTTGTTCAAGTTCATCAAACAGCATAAAACATAACCATTGATTTCTCACACGATAACGGCATTCGTATATTCCAACCAAATCCCATGCTTTTGTCCAACGATGATTTCAAATGAACAAGTATCAAGAACAGTAATGCCTGACTTATAGATAGATCCAAGGAAAGGAATCATCCCACTTATTTTTAGCTGTTAATTAATGTATTGAGATACCCATTTGAACCCATCGCCATAGCCCATCTTTCGGACGATGCTGCACATGAAAACCTCAATTGGACGAACGTCGGAATCTGACAAGTTCACCTTTCCCTTACCAGTCGTGATGTTCATCAAGCCCAGGTGGTATCGAAGCTCTTCTTCCGAGGCAGCATATGGGATATCGATCTTATTACCCAAAATCAAGAATGGGACTTTGGCCAAGGACTCGTCTGAGAGTAGAGCATCGAGCTCTCTCTTTGACTCGGCGAACCTCTCCTTGTCATAAGCATCCACCAAGTATACAACAGCATCCACCTGTCAGAAATGATAACAAGAAGTTGCGTTACACAACAGACTCGTGGGAGAAAATTGAAAAATTGTGCTAGGCCGAGTCTTAGCAATCTAGTGGCATTTTGTTCCATGATAAATATGATATTTCTGGTGAAGAACTAATGAAACACCTACGGTAAAGCGTAGGTGCTATCAGCGAATTCCCATTTTAAATGTAGGCCTTCCATGAATCAAATAAACAGATGATTGGTTTATTTGGGATTACGAAGGCACCATATTGGCACAACACAAATCTTGTAAAAAAAGCAGTTGAAAGTAAGCTGATGCAAAAATCAAGAATCAAGTCTGAAGTCAACAAAGAACACTACGATTTATGCAAAACTACGATGATTGGAGAAACATCATTCATTCATAATTTACGATGAAAATAATTAACTTCTACCTTTGCGTAATAGTCTTTCCAGACTCTTCGTGCAATCTGGTGGCCACCCAAGTCAAAAGCCTTAAACTTGATTTTCCCGATACTCAGTTCCTCTGAAGTAGGATGCTGTGTTGGCTGGTGCTGAACCAATCTCTGCTCATTGTAGACAAAGCCAACATACTTTTATTCAATTCACAACACAACTCAGAAAATAAAACTCAGACCTTTGGCTCGATTTAGTTACAGTTTACACACATGTACGAGAACAGATTGAAAATATGCACAGACAATATGAAAAATGTCACTCAGCATATGTCCGTACTGAATCAGATCTTGAACCAGGTTGAACTAAATTGATCTATCTGAAAAACGATAAATCACGGCTAAGCTAAGGAATGAAGTTAGAACACATGTAAAACTTCATCACATAATCTAAAAATAAATAACATGAAGCATCAAAATTCACCATTTGACGGAGCGATCAAAGCCTCAAATAATTTGACAATCGATTACCTCAGGATAACCAGTCAGACCATAAACAACATTATCAACGGAAAGGGAGACAAATCAGACAGAAAAGATGCAACCGATCTTCCTACATCACATCACATCAAAATTTAAAATAATGTCAAATTCTTAAATAGAATCAACCTCATCTTTGAGCATATGCAGGAGAGTCGTTTTGCCGGCATTATCAAGCCCGAGAAATAGAATTTTGGCCTCTTTCTGCCAAAGGCCAAGCGAGGCAAGAACTCCGTAAAACCAATCCAACAAAAACATTTTATGATTTGACTGTTCTTTTTTCCCTCAACTAATAAATAGATCGATAGTAAATAAAACTTCAGATCTGAAACGCAAATAGGAAAATAAACGAATAAGATCGATCGAGATCGATCTACGAACTCTCGATTTAGCTCGACGGAGCACTACGGCTTCTGCCTGCCTCTCTCCCTAAAAATTCCGTACGCTTCTTTGCCCTTTTATTTTGGTTGATGAAGCCCTAGCCCTAGTCTCCGTAATGATTATTTTTTTTTTTCAAATATTACTATTTTTTTATTATTTTTTCTTTTCTGTCATCTCAGATCTCAACGACTTCGTTGTTGGTCCAATTAGACACCAGCTGTAACATTTTGAACAACGTATTATTTTTAAATTATTTAACTAGCATGCATGACCTATCTATATATTTTCTCATTTCTCGTCTTCGAATCACATGGATGATGGGATCCATGAAATATTATATTTAGTGGACAATGTTTACTTGATTAGTAGAAATAACACAAGGAATAAAAGCTTGAGGGTTCTACGATCCAGTAATGTTGTGTCATCATAAAAACAACAGCAATCCGCCAGAAATATTCAAATGCAGCTATAAACTGCTTCATGAAGAGTTAATTAGTACTCCCAAGTCCAACCAACCTAACAAATTTAAATTATAAAGATACGGAAAAGGAAAATTTCCGGCAATTCTTTGCTCCTCCCCTCCCAACTTACAGTTCATCCTGCACAAAAGAGAATTCGTATTAGAACGAAAGATGATACGAGCATGGAGAAGTAAATCTACGTCAATAATTTGTTATTAATCATGAACTTACATGAACGTCGTCGTCAACGGACTCTGTGGGGTCTTCTTTGGAGTCCGATTTGTCATCAGCGTCGCCATCGGCGTCATCAGCATCATCATCGTTATCCTCAGCCTATGATTGGGAGAAGAGACAAGACGATTCTCAGTAAGAGCTGTGATTTTTTTTGAATATGGAATGTAATGTTGGTAACGAAGTTTAGGGCTTACATCTGAATCGATGTGATCATCCTTCGATTCCTGGGTGATATAATTAAGCGGTTGTGTTATTACTAAATTCAAATTTTACTTCCAAAGATTTGACGAAAGCAAACTAGTTGGTGAATATTACCTCCTCCTCTCTCTTCTTCTCAGCTTCTTCAAAAGCAGCCTTCTCCGCCTACATTTTGATTGGATATGTTATGAGTGAAGGCAAAACCTTTTGATCCATATGAGAAGTAAACTTTTAAGAAATAATATCAGAGACGTACATCCTTTTGCTTTCCCCATGTTTCTTCGGCAACCTTCTTGGCGTAGTCGGGATCATCGCTTATCAATACATTGTCAAACAAGGTACCAGATTTCACCTGCAAATGAATGGCACGGTTCAGAAGAGATGACAAATGAATACAATCCAGTGTGAGGAATCAACATATTGTTCACAAGAAGGTTCTAACCTGCCACAATTCAATGCCAACATACTTCAAGTTAGGGAAGACATATAGATCTGGGTCATCTTTGAACTCTGCAGTCATAACACGTCAAAATTGATTAGGACGTTACAGGCTCTGACATTAAGTTCCTCTCTCATCTTCAACGAATATTGTTCATGAATTCAAATGTTAGCAAAGCGTCAAGGTGATAGTGTACCTGGGTTGTCAATCATTGGAGCCTTCCACTTGCCCTTGTAGCTGGGGTTCTTGATTTTCTGGGAACAGAACAGAGTTAGTGTCCCACTTGCCAAATGCATCTAAAGCCAAATATGTTGAGGAACGAACACAAACCAAATATGTTGAGGAACACAAACCTTTGGTTTCCATTCACCCTTGTATTCAGGGTTGGGAATAGTTGGAGCAGTCCACTCACCATCCTCTTCCTCATCCCAGTCTTCGGGCTGGGTATGGAAAGAAATATATTAAGTTTCATGCATAAGTCCTTATTTCTTAACAAACATGTCAGGACTCAGTATACCAAAATAAAATTATTAGTTCATATACCTTCTTGGCTTCAGGATCCGGAATCTCCTTTGGGATATCATCGTAACCCTGTCAACAGAACAAAGATGTTATTAAAACCCGCGTAGAACTAAGTCATTGCAATTGATTTCCTTTACAGATGTAGAGGGAAATTACCTCTGGCTTCTTGTCTTCAGGATCTGGAATATACTCCTTATCATCCAATCTTCAGGCTATTGAGAGGTAGAAAGTATAAGGTCAATGCAATTCATGGAGAAAATATTCATGTATCAGGATTCAGAAGTAGTGTACTGGCGTGACAGACCTTTTTGGCTCTGGGTCCTTGATCTTCTTTGGTGGGAGAATGTCCCAGTCAGAGTACACGCTACCTGTCTGCTTCTCCACATTGTCAACAAGGATGCTGTAGGTAGCATCGGGTCGAAGGATGAAAGTGTAGACATGAGTAAGTTGGTCTGTCTCACATGGGACCTCTTCTTTATCAAGTGGTTTGTTCCATTATATGTAAGAATAGCGTGAACCTTCTTGGTGCTATAGCCACAAATGTCTGGTCCAAACATGATACTGCAGATGGCATAATGTAGAGAATGAGAAATTGTGTAGGGTATTAAACAGTTGATTGAGAGTCAATTGAATAAAAATAAGCTAGATACGCTACCTGTAAGGAGTGTCACCACCGAATTTTTTCTGGTCGACTTCACCACTGAGTAATTTCATGTATCCACCACCACAATCAAGCTTCTGCTCGTGCTTTACAGAGAACTGGAAAACTAAGGTCTTATCCTTGTTGCTAAACTCTGGATATTCAGCTGAGATAGCATAAAACCGATAGTCTTCGCTAGTCTGGATACCTGCAGAAAGTCAAGGAAAGTTATATTAATGTGAGGAATTAGGTGGCCAGCAGAGCATGAATGTTAAGAAGAAACCGCCATTACCTTTGTCATCAGCATCACCGTTCCATTTGCCGGAAGTGTAATTCCACTCGCCTGCCATGTTTTCATCCTTCTTCCACTCTGATTTTACCCATCGACTCTCCCATCCATCTGAAGTTTTAGAGAAAAAGATTAGTACAAAACCATCAA